>MU261859.1:77500-86483 GCA_020310875.1 Ceratopteris richardii | reverse complement strand
TTGTTGAAGTTCATGATCAAATATACTTTTGAATACAAGGTTATTTTCACATGCTTAAGAAATCTTCTCTCATGTGCAAACTTTTATCCCAATCTTCAAATTCAGAATATTCTCATTATGATTCGCGATATTATTATATGTGATGAAATGAATAGTATTTTGAAGATGATTTTAGAATAGAAAAGAGTATTGAATTTGTGCGCACAAAAAGAACATGTAATCAATAGAAGAAGAACGAAAAAAAATTAAAAAAAAAGACTCTAAAAATACTCGAATCATTTGAATTTTACCATAGTTTTGTAAATATGTTTTTATTATCATTCCATGATGGACACATTGTGCTTTGATTTAGTGCTCAAAATTTCTTGATGGATCAATGAAAATCTATGTGGATTGGATAATTTAACAATCCTTGAACTGTTGATATTTACAGCATCAAAGAATGCACTTGAGAATGCATGGAATAAAAGATTTCCAAAAGGATATGAAGATATGGAGGTGGTTTGCATGCCCATTGTGTAAATGCAATATAGAAAATTGATTGTACTTGTAAGATAGGAGCTTTCTTTTTATAACATGAAGAGAATAGCTAAAAGCTATGCACATAATAGAAATTCAATAATACATTTGGAATCTTTAGAGAATTTTGGAAGGAATAAAACGCTTGAGAAGCATTTGAAGGGCTTTTGAAAGCCATGTGATACAAAATCTTTGTTAGAATTTAAATATAGTCTTGGCTATAATAAAGCTACATAAGACATCTAGAAAAGTCATAATAGCAAATAGATCATGAAACATATGCAAGATTCATGAGGGAGTCAGCTGAGAATTGTCACAAGGAAGGAGATAAGGAAGAGAGCTTACACACATAATTTCACAATTAAGGAGAAGCATGCATACAGATTGAGGGAAGGAAGAATGATCTTCTTCTAATTCTATTACATAAAAGGAATGTACAAGAATGACCTAGAAAACAAGAATACAACAAGTGCGATATATAAAGAATAGTACATTAGGAAAATCCTAATGTCCATGGATGAGCGACCTGGCAAGAAAAAAAATGTGCCATCACTCTCGGTCGATAAATCGAATAAAGCTCAATGAAGTGTCCCTTGACATATACCGACATGATGATTATACATGTTAGGGAAATAAAAAATGATATGTATCATCCTAGATCATTACATGTTGAGCTTGATATCTCAACACTCCCCTCAAGCTCAACGTCATATCCTTTAATCCAAAGCATCTCCAAAAACATCTCCAACTTCTTAGGACCAAGTGCTTTAGTGAAAATATCAGCAACCTGCTCATCTCTCGTCACATAAACAAGATCAATACCACGTTGTTGTAGAGATTTTATCTCTACATTTGCTTTTAACTCGCTTGTAAACATCATTCGAAACAACGGCTCAAGGCTTCATCTGGATCTTATGCATATACATTGGCTCTTTCTAATTTTAAGAGGCAGAGAATTTCAAGTAATGAACATTAGAAAAGAAGGAGAGAGGATAAAGGAACATGTAGGTGTGCTCGCATTACTATAGCAGTTTTGTGGGATTCTCGAAGAAGGAATCATCATGATTTTATTCCATATGCATTTTTTTTGACAATAATGGTGATACCTTCACTAAGTTGCAAAGGTGTTTTTAAGGCCCATAATGCATTGAGTTCGATTTTATAATGTGCATGTAATGAATGACGATAAACAAAAGGTGGACAAATCAGCACAACTGAAAGTGGACAAGAGATTTTGCATGGGCAAGCTCATATGAAGGAGGAAAAGAATCGTTTTTCTCTAAAAAAGAAAGGAGTGGACGCGTGGGGAGAATGTCATGCAAAAGGGAGGTCACGTATTGTTTATCCGGCATTTTTTTATGCCATTGTAGCTCGGTGGATAAGAAAGGAGGAGGAGGGCCAGAGAGGGCAGAAGGATAAAGATCTGGGGGCCAACTCTTCACAGGTTTTCATCAGGCGTATCTGATAGAATCTCTTCTTCTTTCGAAGGGACTAATTATCTGAACAGGAGAAGAGATGGCGCACAAATTCGATTTGGGAGGAGGTGACATACATCGGAATTAGAAGGAAGACGATCTGAGCGCTTTGAGCTCCGTTTTGATATGTTCTATTACAATAGTAATGACGAAAAAGAAGGGTTGCCCGATTCAAACTGAGGGGAGAGACTTATGCACTCTTTTGGGAGGGAACTTCAGGGTACATATGTGCGCAGAATGGAAGAAATTAGGGAGAAGAGGATCTGACAAAAATCACAAAGGGAGCACATGTTTTTGATATGAGAGACCATCTGGAGGAGAAGAAGACCAGGACCTGAAGACAACACATGAGAGACGGGTGATGATATTATCCTGTTCTAATTGCTTCAATCGAAGCTGCGCGCTGCAAAAATTCATTCTCTAGCGTTAAATTCAATTGCCGTTTTCTATACTCTATCAACCATGCCGTTGTTAGTACTTTCTGCTGTATGATCAGACATTGTTTTTAACACATCGGCTCAACATCAAAGCTTGCAACAGAGTAAACAAATATCTGGTATGTTTCTCTCAACTATGTGTGTCCATGTGGATATGTCTCCTGCCGTACTTGCAATTGCAAAAGATCTGGTATTGCTAGCGCATGGCCCAAGTTATAATTGTCTTATATCTACCATAGCGATTTCGGAATCCCACAAGAAATTTATTCTCGCTTAAATGATGAACGACTTACGACTATGACAATGCTGGTGTAAAAACCTTTGATGTTCATCTATCAACGGTCGATTATGTTTGCAGACTTCCTGAGTTTTTTTCATGTACGCAAAAGTCAAAAGCGATGTTTATACCTTCTGGCAACGCTAATCTCTGTAACTTTTGCGATGATTGTTCAACAATGCTATAACAAATGACTGAATGAGATTAAGGTAATTTCAGAAGATCGCTGAATTGCGGAACTAGTGTGCAAATTTGGCAAATGATTTATTCAGTTAAAATATTTGTTACATTCTTTTTTCACCAACTGCTCTGTGTCAGATAAATTTCTGCGTGCTTTGCGTTTCTCTATATGATTCACTGATAAAAGAAATTAACTCTTTTAGAGTGCATAAAACGAGTTTAAACTGCTCTATGTCAGATAAATTTCTGCGTGCTTTGCGTTTCTCTATATGATTCACTGATAAAGAAATTAACTCTTCTAAACACTCTGACCATATTGTTTAGATCTAGATTAAATGGAAGACTATTAGCATCAAAGTTTTTCAACGTTTTAGACTGCGATAGATGATTGGAGATCTAAAGTAGAGACAATCTTGATTAGATTGCTTGATTACACTCAGTCTCTGAGGTAAGCTTCCATGGTTATCAGATTTACTGTTAGCTATGAGCATACTAAATAGTACTTGCGCAAACAGATTTTGAAGGTATTAGCAAATGGTTCGACAAAAAAAAAAGTGCACGTACTTGATGAATAAATAACTCCTAGTTAAGTTATTTAAAATATTCAAGTGAATTCCTAGTTAAGTTATTTAAAATCTTAAGCCATCATTGATATCTAGGAAGGTCTGGACTACGCTTAAGAATCTAATCAGGACATTGTCTTTCTCAAGATTGACTTTGACAAAGCGTCCGATAGATTGGAATGGGACTATATCTTACAATCGCTAAAAGACCTCGGGTGTAGTCAGAGATTCCTCAGGATGATCTCCACTCTCCTAGGCAATGCTTCGACCAAAGTCAATGTCAATGGACAATCTTCAAAGGCAATCAAACTAATACGTTCTATCAGGCAAGATTGCCCGTTGGCCCCGTTGCTCTTTGCCATCGCCACTGAAGGATTGAGCCGACTTGTGGAGCAACAGATGGTGCTTGGTCACATAAGAGGCATCACTTTGCCACATAACTCAGGGAAAATGACCATGAGACTATTTATGGATGACACGAATGCCTTTGTTCACAATGATGATATCAGCTTGGAAACCTTTTGGTGGTGCCTCGACACGTTTGTGAGGCCTCTGGATCCAGAATTAACCATACCAAGACTACATTCAGGGCTATCAAAGGGAATCAACCCAATCTTCGCATTGTGCAAGGATACCAAAGCATTCAATTAGGTCACATTGTTTGCATTCTTGGTATCCCCTTAGGTTTCGGTGTTACTCTGGAACAAAGGTGGGCTTGGGTCCTAGCTAGACTTAATAATAAACTTAACTATTGGAGAGGTTTACAAATCAATCTTGCTGCCGGGCCATGGTGATTAACACGTTCCTCATATCCTCAATTATATACTTTCTTTCTTGTTGGAGACCAAAGAATCCAGATCTAGTCAAACTAGAAAGTACTTGTCGGAGCTTTCTCTGGACCGGGGACCATAATACGAGGGGGTGCCTAAAATTAAATGGTGCATATGCACTAGCCGAAAGGAGAATGGAGGTTTGGGTATTATGGACATTGGCAGCATGACCAATAAACTTGCAGCTAAATGGATGATTAAGGCGTGGTGCAACAGAGATTCCTCTTGGGCCACACTAATTTTCAAAACATAAACGTGATCACTTTGGTAGGCTACCCTGGATGGAAAAACCTCAACATCCTCACCCTCCTATTCTCTCTGATTTCGGTCTCACCCAAAGGTTCAATCCTGGTAAAATCCATGTGGTTGGGTTGCAACACATTCAAACCTCATATCAGAATCAGTGAAGATTGGAAGTGGATTGTAGGTATAAGACAAAACGACTCTATTTGGTTCCCGATCCAAGGCATGAGAAATGTGGAACCTTGGAATGTCTTGAGTGCCAAGAGACTCTAGAATAAGGGATTCAAAGAATGGAAGCACCTTAGGAAATAGGACACGAACAGATGGGTGGACTTTGAGGACCTTGATCCTACTACTACGGTCACATACGAGGAATGGAATGTTTTACTGAGGAGAAACCTCACTTGGGACCGATCGAAAACCCGACTACTTATGGGACATGACTCTCCAAACCCAAAGGGCCTTAAATTGTATAATGGTAATCGCCTTTCCAAGCTTCCTGAGGTTGAAGCTTGCAATGATATTCACATTAGTCTCAACAAGAAATGGTACCTCAACTGGACGCGACTTCGATGGGATATGAAATTTATCTTTATCTGGAACCCTCTAATTGAAAACAAAAAGTGAATTCTCCTATGGCAAATCCTACACCATGGAATATGGACCAACGCAAAAAGCCAATAAGATCTGTGGGATTCCACCCTGGTGCAAGCGATGTTGCTGTAGCAAAGAAGATATTGGTCACTTGTTCTTTGCTTGCCCTAAATCCCTTCGGTTATGGAGGGTCCTTGGTCATTCTTTGGGACTCCAAGAACAAATCAATTGGAAGCAAGCCCTCATTGGTGAAGGGATCGGTTGCTCTGCGGTATTGTGGAATGCGATTAGGGGAGAGATCCTTTGGAAGATTTGGCGAGAAAGATGTGCTAAAAACTTTGGCAATAGCCCCAAGGAGTGGTCGATCGAGAAGTCTCTTTTTATTCTCGGCAGAAAAATTTCTAAATGTAAGAAAACACCCCCCCCTCTTCAGACATCACAAAGAGCTACAGTATGTCAACAATAAGCTTAAAACCAAGTAGGCTCCACATGATGGGGATGCGAGGTTTATCAACCTCCTCTATAACTCCATGTGAGCCTTGCAAGGCCTACCACAAAGGCTATGACAGATCATCAGAATGAAAATTAGTCCTCATAAATATATCAGTTGGAAGCCAGCTCTGTTGGGAGAAGCGAGGGATCGCTCTGTGACTCTCAAAAACGCTTGAAACTTTGATCGATTGAGTTTTCATTGTTCCTCCTTGGCAAAAGGATCGCTAATTGTAAGAAATCCCTCCCCCCCTCCCCTTGTTTTTCTTAGGAGTCATCAAGTACTCCTTTGACCAAGAACACATTGTACCCATGTGGGCCCCGCATATGGAGGATGAGCAGACGATTAACCATTTTCTTGTAAAGCCATCTACTCTTTGTAAAAGCTCCCCCCCCCCCCTCTGTGGGATTCAGGCGATTCCATGGGCACTAGTCCCCTTCCTTTGTATTTCTCCTTTATTTAATTCAAGTCCGGGAGAGCAGGCTAAGGCCGAACTTCCTTTATTTAAAAAAAAAAGAAAACAAATCTTCAACTGAATTAACTATGTGAACACATCTTTGCAAGAGAATACAGTCAATGCAAGCGACACATTCAAATCTTGCTATGAGTTTTCTGTTTACTTGTTGTAAAGAATTTTTTCTTCATAGAAATAAGTATACCACTTTCAAGCATTAAGAGCTTTTGATTTTCTATGATGAACATGTTGATTAAATCACTTTGATGATTCTAAAGATCTTCACTATACGTTATGATTTTAAATGAATTACTAATTATTTCCTTGAGTTCCCCTTCTTTGCACTTGAGCTTGCTCCAAGCACGCGGCGTGCACCATTAGCGAGACGGTTGACTTGATCCACTAGTCATCGTAAATCTCTCCCACATTTTGAACCCGATGTAATAGCGGCGTTGCAACTCAGGTGCACGATTTCTAAACCTCTTCATTATATGCTAGGATTCATATTTTTCTTTATATGCATTATATAAGTAAACAATGGATAAAAAGGGATTTTTAAAACACTCAACACAAGACATAGATCCTAAAGTGAAAGCATTAATTGAAAAGAAATTCTTAGAATATGATATGCAATTTAACGAGATGAACATATTTATCCAATCCAAAATTTAAAAAGTATTGTCTCTAACTCAAAACTTAGATGGATTTTTCAAAGATAATAAAATATTATGCAAAATATTAAAAGAGATGATTGATCATGAAGTTTCAAGTTTGAAAATGAAGTTTGAGGTTTTATTCAACCAAGTAAAAGAAATTCAATCATGCAAGTATGATCATGAACATCAAGTACAAGTTCAGTACATGTCAACTAAAATTCTTGATCAAAACAATTCCACTGACCATAGAAGATCAACACTTAGAGCTTCACATACAAAATTCCATCGACCTAAAAGATGTTTCTGGTGTGATCAATTTGATCACATGTTTTGGGATTGTATTGCATATGGGAGTGCATGTGATCTTAAATTAGTCACTATAGTAGAAAGAAAAATTTTTGATTACCATGTCCATTTACCTTTGCATTTGAACTTAGCAAGAGGTGACATCAAGGAATATTTTAAGCAAATGAGGTCTAAACCAAGCTCATTTATAAGACAGTGGAGACCAAAGAGATATCATGATAGGAAATATTTTGAACAAGAAACTATGATACAAAATGAGAATCAAGTTCAATGTTTTGAAGTAAAGAAACATGATCAAATAAAATTGAATAAACAAAAAATTGACCAAATATTACAAGAAAAATTAGATGAAGATGAGAAGAATACGAAAATTCAATATTGTTGATACAAAAACATGATGAATACTATTTGACATGTAATCCAGAGTTTGTAGAAAATGACACATTATTTGATGAAGAAAAGGTTAAAACTTTTTGAGCTCAATTGAGCCACTATATGAAAAATAAGAGAAAACTCAAGGTGATTATGAGAACATCAAACAAGAAACTATTCAGGATGAGAATAAAAATAATGAACCAAAACATGAAAAAATAGAGAAACAAATGATCAAAGATATTATCACACAAATTGAACAAAGTATGAACAAATCATAAAAAACTTCTACATATTTAAAAGAAAAGTTTGACGAGAATAAATGAATTTTGAATTATGCTCCTTAATGTGGGTTTTCTTTTTCTCGATGAATCTAAATTAATTTGAAGTTTGAAACAAATACTAATTGAAGGAGAAATTGAATTCGTGGGTTTTTATGGACACGATTAATTTGATGATTATATTACACTAATCATCTTTATGAGTTTTTTATAACAGGTATTAATCAAGAGCCAATTCAAGATCTTGAGTTTAAATGGTTTGTATGGAAGACAACCACTTTGCGTTGCATATTTATGTTCTATGGAAAATAGTTTTTTTAAACAAAAGTTTGTTTATGGATTGTATATACATGTTATCTTTTTTGAGAATTGACACTTTTCATCTTTTAGTATGTTTAATAAAGTCCAGGAAGTGATTGCAAGAAGATAATGCAGATGAAGAAAAGTACAAGAAGTCAAAACACGTTTTAGAAAGCGAGAGTGTGTTGCTTTGATTAGAAATCATGAGAACCGTACCTCATTTACACCATGATTTTATAATTGCATCTATAGTATGCATGCTTTAAAATATATGTGCACTTATTCATGCCCATAGGTGCACATCCAGTTGTATAATCAACATAATTGTAACTGCATGATGCAATCAAATAAGTTTATATGGTGAGTGAAAAGCCTCTACATCGAAAGCTAATTATCCTATCTATGCACCCGTTGTTTTCCTAATACATGAAGAGTATGCATGGTAGGTTTGCATTTCATGACCTTGCATCAAGGCACAATGATTTTTCTCCATGCACTATGTGTGATTTTGAAAGTATTAATGTATGTTGATATTGAATGTATGAAAGAGAGTGCACCAGCCTCAACATCAGATGCCATTTCCTTCTTGTTTGCACCATAACTTTTATACATGCTTTTTTGAGTATGCATTCCATAGGGCCCATTACATGGCCTTATATAGGAACTTTTCTTTCAAACCCATGCACATGCAATATGTTATGAAGTTGATCATTTATTTTGGAAGCAGAAAACAGGTCTTGGTTGGTGCATCCGGAGGAAGCACAAGTTTGGTGGGGGTGAGTGTGGTAGAGATTTTCATCTCTACTCTCGCTTCTACTTACCTCAAATCAGAACATTGTTTGGATCAATGGTTCACGATATGATTTGTGGATGTGAGAGAAAAAGATGGAAGCTCTGTGGTTCTACATAAAGATGCATATATTTGGCCCATTTAATTTAGGACGAAGAAAGAAGAGAACAAAACCGCATGAATCATATTCTTGGATATTGGGTATTTAAGGAAGCT
>MU261859.1:70000-72500 GCA_020310875.1 Ceratopteris richardii | reverse complement strand
TGTTCCAAAAGGTAAAGGACATGTATAAATAGGTGATGATACAGCCCATGAGATCTCCCATGTTGGAGATGTAGCTTTGGATGACAAGGAGGAAGGAAGATGTCTCAAGGATGTCTTGCATGTACCTACCATCACAAAGAACTTGGTGTCCGTTGGACAAATGGTTGAAAGAGGCTATCAAGTAAGGTTCAACAAAGGTGGATGCTTTGTGGAGAACCCTAAGCAAGGTTACAAGGTCATAGCAAGAGGAAAGAAGCAAGGGAGACTCTTCACTTTGGAGGTAAATTCTCATTCTACTCAACATGTCTACTTCACATATGGAAACAAGAGGATTTCGGAGTTGGACTTGTGGCACAAGAGGATAGGTCACATCAACATACAAAGAATGAAGGAAATGCAATTCAAGAGGCTGGTTGAAGGTCTTCCCAACTTCCAAGGACAAGGTATGAAGCATTTATGTGAATCTTGTCAACTAGGGAAGCATGCGAGACTTCCATTCAAGAAGAGTGGCTACATAAGCCAACATCCATTGGAGTTGATACATACAGATGTGTGGGGGCCAACGAAAGAGCAATCCATTGGAGGTAACAAGTACTTTGTCACTTTTATAGATGATTGCACAAGGATGGTTTGGGTTTATTTCATCAAAGACAAATCAGATGTGTTTACATGTTTCAAAGCATTCAAGGCAATGGTAGAGAAGGAAACAGGTACATATATCAAGAAGCTAAGGTCCGATGGAGGGGGAGAATATTTCTCAAATGAGTTTTCTGATTTTTTAATGGATCAAGGCATCAAGAGGCAAGTAACATGCAGGTACACACCCCAACAAAATGGAGTAGCAGAGAGGAAGAATAGATACATTGCCGAGATCGCTAGAGCAATGCTTAATGAGATGAATGTACCTAACATGTTTTGGAGTGATGCAGCAAATACCGCCGTGTATCTAATGAATAGGGCTCCTACCTCAGGGATCCATGGCTTGACACCATATCAAGCCTATTATGGTAAGAAACCTGATCTTTCCCACTTGAAGATATTTGGATGTACTTGTTATGTACATGTGCCAAGTGAATTGAGGCACAAGCTACAACCAAAGGCAGAAAAGTGTGTGTTTCTAGGATATTCAAATGATCATAAAGGTTACAGGTGCTTCAACCCAAACACAAAGGACTTGAGGATATCAAGGGATGTAGCATTTGATGAGCTACTCCCTTGGTATAAGAAGTATGATTGTATGCAGGACTATGAAGAAGAAAAGCATGGACATGATGAAGAACAAATCGACCTAGAGCTAAGCGGCCCAAGGTGTTCCATCAATGAAGATAGTTCAAGCATGAACTCACCATGGAGGGGGAGATCTTCATCAAGCTATGAAGCACAATCAATCAACAAAGGCAAAGCAACATTGGTGGATTTGGATGAAGAAGGTAATGAAGTTGAAGATGATGAAGGACACATGATGGAGAAAGAAGCCACGTCAAAGAAAGAGATCAAGTTCCCAAGGCAAAGGAGGTTTATTCCTCCAAAAGGTGAAGAAAGGAAGTCTTCTAGAGTTAAGTATCCAACTCAAAGGTTTACTTATGATTCATACATGGCAACACATTATGCATATATGAACAAAGTAGTAGAAGATCATGAGCCCGATTGCTATGAAGATGCAAGCAGGTACACCGAATGGAAAGAGGCAATGCAAGAAGAGATCGACGCACTTGAGGAAAATCAAACATGGACTCTAGTGCCCAAGAAGGAGAACATGAAGGTAATAGGTAATAAGTGGGTGTATAAAGTAAAGAGGAATTCAGATGGATCTATTTCTAGTTTCAAAGCAAGATTGGTGGCCAAGGGTTTTGCACAAACCTATGGAGTGGACTTTGAAGAGACATTCAGCCCGGTGGCAAAGATGAGCACCATTAGGACACTCATTGCAATGGCTGCTAGCAAAGGATGGAAGCTCTTCCAATTGGATATCAAGAATGCCTTTCTCAATGGAGACTTGGAAGAAGAGGTATACATGGAGCAACCACTAGGTTTTGTTCATAAAAAGTTTCCACATCATGTTTGTAGGTTGAAGAAGGCACTTTATGGCCTAAAGCAAGCTCCAAGGGCTTGGAACCAAAGATTGGTGGACTATTTGATCAAATGTGGTTACAATCAATGCAAGGCGGATCCATCTCTCTTCATCAAACAAAGAGGAGAACTTGTGGTCTACATGTGTGTGTATGTAGATGATCTTATCATTACAGGTAATGATACAAAGGGCATTGAGGAGATCAAGGCAAAGCTTGGAAAGGAGTTTAGGATCTCCGATCTTGGAGATCTTAGGTATTTTCTTGGCATTGAAGTTGTATACAAAGAAGAAGGTATTATGCTCATACAAAGGAAGTATATTCTAGACCTACTTGAGAGGTTTGGGATGCTACATTGCAAGCCTATTTCAAATCCCATGGAAGTTAATGTAAAGCTAAGCTCCATTGATGGAGAGTCATTAGAGGATGTA
>MU261859.1:57500-60000 GCA_020310875.1 Ceratopteris richardii | reverse complement strand
TGTAACCTTTATGATCATTTGAATATCCTAGAAACACACACTTTTCTGCCTTTGGTTGTAGCTTGTGCCTCAATTCACTTGGCACATGTACATAACAAGTACATCCAAATATCTTCAAGTGGGAAAGATCAGGTTTCTTACCATAATAGGCTTGATATGGTGTCAAGCCATGGATCCCTGAGGTAGGAGCCCTATTCATTAGATACACGGCGGTATTTGCTGCATCACTCCAAAACATGTTAGGTACATTCATCTCATTAAGCATTGCTCTAGCGATCTCGGCAATGTATCTATTCTTTCTCTCTGCTACTCCATTTTGTTGGGGTGTGTACCTGCATGTTACTTGCCTCTTGATGCCTTGATCCATTAAAAAATCAAAAAACTCATTTGAGAAATATTCTCCCCCTCCATCGGACCTTAGCTTCTTGATATATGTACCTGTTTCCTTCTCTACCATTGCCTTGAATGCTTTGAAACATGTAAACACATCTGATTTGTTTTTGATGAAATAAACCCAAACCATCCTTGTGCAATCATCTATAAAAGTGACAAAGTACTTGTTACCTCCAATGGATTGCTCTTTCGTTGGCCCCCACACATCTGTATGTATCAACTCCAATGGATGTTGGCTTATGTAGCCACTCTTCTTGAATGGAAGTCTCGCTTGCTTCCCTAGTTGACAAGATTCACATAAATGCTTCATACCTTGTCCTTGGAAGTTGGGAAGACCTTCAACCAGCCTCTTGAATTGCATTTCCTTCATTCTTTGTATGTTGATGTGACCTATCCTCTTGTGCCACAAGTCCAACTCCGAAATCCTCTTGTTTCCATATGTGAAGTAGACATGTTGAGTAGAATGAGAATTTACCTCCAAAGTGAAGAGTCTCCCTTGCTTCTTTCCTCTTGCTATGACCTTGTAACCTTGCTTAGGGTTCTCCACAAAGCATCCACCTTTGTTGAACCTTACTTGATAGCCTCTTTCAACCATTTGCCCAACGGACACCAAGTTCTTTGTGATGGTAGGTACATGCAAGACATCCTTGAGACATCTTCCTTCCTCCTTGTCATCCAAAGCTACATCTCCAACATGGGAGATCTCATGGGCTGTATCATCACCTGTTTCTACATGTCCTTTACCTTTGGGAACATGTAGATTAGTAAACCAAGAAGCATTGCAACTCATATGGTTGCTACATCCACTATCAATATACCAAGTGTTATCTACTTTGCTTGAATTCCCATTCATGTGCATCATCAAGAGATTGTCATTTTCTGAACTTGTAGAAGCATAATTACCTTGGCCTTTGTATGAAGAACATTGATTATAGTTCCTTTGGTTTCCTCCTTGGTAGCAATCTCTAGCATAGTGGCCAAACTTGCCACATATGTAACATCCTTCGCCATCTTGATTCCTGTTTTGTTGATGTCGTCCTCCTCTTCCTCTTGATCTTCCTCTCCCTCTTTGTGATGAGGTGCCTTGGTCATGTCCTTGACTTCTTGAGTGGCCTTGCCTTCCTCCAAACCTTCCTTTGCCCCTTCCTTGTCCTTGTCTTCCTTTGCCCCTTTGATTACCTGCATAGAAAACTTGTGCATCTTTGCTTTTAGTTGAACTTCCACCTATGTTCATTTCTTCGGTGACCATGAGAGCAACCAATTGCTCAAAATCGGGAAGATTATCCCTTACATAAACTGAAGTGGTAAAGGGTTTCCACTTCTCATCATCTCTCAAACCATTGAGAGTATAAGCCACAAGATCGTCATCGTCTACGTGGCTTCCAATGGATCCCAATGCATCTGATAACTCCTTGACCTTAAGTATGTAGTCATTTATGCTACTCCCTGAGCTCTTCCTAAGGTTGTTGAGCTCATTCTTGAGTTGGATCTTCCTTGCTTTGGTGCTTGTTGAATAAAGCCTTTCAAGTGTCTCCCATACCTTCATGCTTGAATCCAGGTCTTGGATATGGCCGATCATGCTATTGCTAATGTGTTGGGAAAGAATAAAGATAACCCTCTTGTCTCTTTCATTCCATTCCCTAAAGGCCCTTCTCTGGTCATTGGTTGGATTCTCATCCAACCTAGGTCTTGGTTCACTTCCACTAATCAACCCCCAAAGGCCCTTGCCCATAAGATAGTTGGAGACCCTAAATCTCCATGGTTGATAGTTACCTTTGTCTAGCTTTTCAATTTGAGTGTTGAAGTCTCCCATATCTAGTCTTTGATACTTGACCTAGCCCTTGGCTAATGCTCCAATGTGTGTAAAATGAAAATGAGGCTCTGAGGTTACCTCAATCCAAAGCTTTCCTTAGATGGACACCTTGTGCTCTTGCAAATTTGAGTAGAATAGCTCCCCCTTGATGTGAGCTACCTCCAAGAAGCTTTTGTTGATGCAACTCTTCAACCACCAACTCCAAGATGTCTTCTTGCTTGTATGTGATACCTCCAAGATTCCCAAATGCTCTGATACCACTGATGGGGGAAGTATCTCAACCCCTAAGCAACG
>MU261859.1:37500-52500 GCA_020310875.1 Ceratopteris richardii | reverse complement strand
ACTATATTAGAACTTTTTACAAGCATTTGTATAGGAATAGTTTTAGTTCTAAAGTTTTAGCACTTCTCTATAGAGTTTAATTAATTTCTTATATTACACTTTCTTATGTCTGAAAATTTCATACGAATCTTAGTTTTAAGATTAAACTTAAATAGATTAAAAAACTCTAGCCTTTAACTCCCAAACACTGAAAACACAACCTAAATCCTGAAGCATACTAAGAAACACCCAACATGTAGTCACACGGTGAGGTTAGCATGAATCTATTTGGATGAGCATCTGCCTCCCTTCACACCCCTCTACGACAATTTGGTGAACTCGACGTGAAGCGTGACAATAGTGTGCTTAGGGATTTCATTGAATTTTCAGTTTTTATTTAACATATTTAAGTTTATCTTCTTCTTGTATGCAGGAAAGTGAAGGAAGAAGCTGCAAGAAAACTTGAAGATTTTTGCTGCTTACTTTTTCCCTAGGTGTTGAGGGCTGGTCGTATGACCTGAGCGCCCCCACGGGAAGAAGGATTATCTAACCGGAGGAGCTTCGTCACTTCACTCCCCCTCTCATCAACATACAAGAAGATTAAGACTCATACACATTCACTTTTAGCTTTGTACTTAGGTTTAATTTACTAAAAGTTTGTAAAAATATATCACATGCACTTTAGAACCTCTACATCAAGCAAACTTCAAGTAAGGTGTTTTTCAAGTTCCTTTATTTGTAGTTCCTTCACATCACTAAAAAAAGAAGGTTATTTTTATTTACACTAGAAATTGGGCACATTATACTTGCATTTAAAAAGCATTGAAACATTTTTGCATTAGGAAAGATATTTTTTGTTTAAAAATCACTTAAGCAACTTAATATTAGATCTTAGGAGAGGTTTATAAAAAATTTGAAAAGGTTTATTTTATAACACCAAAAAGAAAGATTTTATTTTTAAACAGAAAGATTGTTTCTTTGCTTCATATTAATGTCATGGCACAAAAAGAATTTATAGCATAAAAAGAATTTTAGGTTTAAAGTTCTTTTGATTTAAAGTTGTTGCTTTTATTTCTTTCTTGTTTTATCCGAAATCAATTTAAGAAAATATTATTAATTAAATTAGTAGTAATTTTAGTTCTATTTATTACATTAAAAATCCAAAAGACCTAAATTAAGAAAATATATTCTATAAGACTTATTTATACATATAAAATCTTTTAGAGAAACCTTTGGAATTAAAAATTCAAAGGTTTAAAAATTAAAGTAAGTTCTAAAAAATTAAAAAACTCATAAAGGAAAAGAGAAATCTAAGTTATAAATCAAAGAGATCAAGACAAGAGAAAAGTATAATTTTAGGATTAACAAATATATTTAAGAAAAGAAAGTATTTTTAGTAAAGCCTAGGGTTTGGTAAAGCCAACATTCCTGGATTTATCATCAAGGGATAGGTTAAGGGAGTTTAGGGAACTATTAGAACTTGCCATTAGAGATCTTCTACTCCATTCAAAGCGTTACCAAGAATGCAAAATGGAGGAGATGTTCAAAAATATGATGATTGAGAAGCAAGGAACACGCACAGTACAAGCTATTTTAAGAGAAAAGGGAAAATTCACTAGCTTAAACATTACAGAATACCTGGATGCATTTGATGAGCAAGTGCAAATCCAAGGATTACCTCATGATGTTTTAGTGAAATATTTTGGCTATGTTGTTTCTAGTTCAATCCTAGAAAGTATACAAGTTCACGCCAATAAACCTTGGGAGGAATTTGAAACAACTGTCTTGGGCTTAATGCATTATTGCCTTGAAGTTTGGCAAGAATTAGGGAAGATTAAGAAAGAATTACATAAGATGTTCTATCTTGAGGACTTTAGCCAGCATAGTCCGGAAGGATTTTTGTGATGGATAAACTCTTTAAAGAGCAATGAGTCCCTAACTCATCTTCATGGTGAGTTTATGAGACGATTAGCTCAACTCCCCGAAGAGGCTAGAAATGCCTTAAATCCGGATCTGATTATACATTTCCTCAAGATATTAAGTCCTAAGGATAGGGCTAAGGTTGAGAGACATATAGAAGAGCTAGGCAAAAGATGGCCTTACCGACGACTGGCAAAAAAGTAAAAAGAGAAATAGAGGTTTTTGCCCAAATGAAGTAAAGGCAAACAGTTTTGTATGCAAAATCAAATGCTTCTCATCCTAGGGAGATTCTTGCTGCAAGGAAAACTGACATGCCAATGCCTACGACTGCGACTACGGCTAACAATACAGTTGCCTCTAAAGCTCCAATAGAATTTCAACTAGACATTTTATGTAAACAAATGGAGAATGTTATGAACATGCAGTTATCTCTATCCAAAGAGGTTGCCCAATTGAAACAAAGTATATTCCATGAGTTTAAATGATCGCGGAGTTAGCAGTAGTGGTGTAGGTCAAGCACCATCCATACAACCAATTATGCCACGATACATTCCTCCTCAACCAGTTTTCCGACCAACTCCACACTTCGCTGTTGAGCCAGCCTTTCAAAGAAATAGTGAAAGAAAAGGAACTCATAGAAAGCGATGTGTGTGGTGTGATAGTCAGGAACATGCAACTTATGCATGTGACGAATTAAAAAGTGCAAAGGAAAATCAATTGGTTGTAGAATTCGATAGAAGATTATGTGATTTTAGGTCACGACTTCCTTTATCCGTCAATTGGGACAAAGGAGGAATGAAAAAGTTATATGAAAATTTAACAATCTCTAATGCAACTACCAGTACCTTGGCTGCTAGATTAGATCCAGCCGATGATAGGCCTCTTTCTATGCCTAGCCAAAATCCTTATTCAATAGAGCCACTTGTAAGGGCTAGAGATGAAATAATGTATAAAACAGCATGGAGATCTCCTGTAGATCAAGCCTCTGTTTATTCTCACATTGCCAATGTTGAGGAAAAACGGAGACGTGATGATATGCAGGATGATGTAGAGGAAGGAGATAGGAGGGTAACTAGGAGACAAACGAGAGAGGATGAGAAGAAAGCTAATAAAAAAGTACAATTTGCGGATACAAATTTATCTTAGGAAGAGAAAAGAAAGATGATAAAGGAAGACAAAAAGCCAACAGATGAAAATATTCAATCACACGATGAAACAAAAGAAGTCTGAAAAAGAAAATACTAAACCTGAACATAAAGATGACCAAAACCAATGTGAAGAGAAGGGGGAAAAGAAGCGTAGAAGAGATCCATACGCAATAATGATTTCGAAGCTCGAGAAGAAAAATGATGCTAGGTAAATCCTAAATGATATACTTCTAAAAATTCAAGTAACAATGTCTCTTGAATGTTGAAAGTTTTTCAAGCTCAAGAGTGTGGGAACATGCCCCAAATTGAACCTTCCACATCATCCACAATCAAAGGAGGCTGATTTCCACGAGTTGGAGGCATCAAATCATGCCCATAATGGAAAGAATTTGATTAGAGAAGATTTAGCTCACCTCTTGATGTGATTGGGCCTCACTTCTGACATGTATATGCTTTTGATTGGTTAAAGAGGTTAGTATGAGGTCTTTAAAACCTCTAATGAGTTGTATTATGACTTAGAGTCGTGGAAATACGTGCCCAAGCTGCCCCCTTGCTTAAGCACACCCCCTACTAGCTGTTCTCTGCATATTTTGCAGAAATTTCACTTTTACACACTCTATCTATCTAGATGTTTTTGGCAGACCCCCCGGTCTTGTAATTGTTGTTTCTCCTTCATCCAGAATCCATTTGCAATGATTTTTGTCTTGTTGGAAAGCTTATAAGTTCTACTTTGTGTGGTATAAGTCTCAGGTTCAGTGCCTGCACATGTGGACAGAAATGTCCAGAACAGTGTCTATCCAGTTAGCTCATACTCTGTGAAGAGATCAAGTTATCTGTTTTGTTGCAGCTGGTTGAGGCATCATCCAGTATTCAAATGGAGTGATTTTACTCTCATTTGAAAGCTCCTAAAGTCTTGTTTATGCCTGCAAAATTTCATTTTCAGTCTCTGCATATACTCAGAGAAAATCAGAAAATACAGAACCTATGTCTGAAAAATTTCAGGATCCTAGGAGGGTTCATTTGCTTTTGTTGTGCACATAGGAGTGTTTATCCTCCAACAGTGGTATCAGAGCTATAAGTGGAGTATCAAAGAGAGAAGAAGGAGCTACTGAAGTGAAGTGAAGACTTACATCAAATTTTGAAGGAAGGAAGCAAAGAACGGGCACGTCAACAACAAGGGGAAGCAAATACATCATCAAATCAAAGACGAAGCTTCATCAAGAGGAGTAGCCCTATTTTTTGAGGTAAAAGCCATCCTTTTAAACTTCATTGCATCAAGGGGGAGGTTCAAAAGAGTTAGGAGGCACCATGGCTGATCTCAATGCTCAGATTGAGAAGCTCGAAAAAGGAAACTACCAACCGTGGCGATTTAGAATAAGCAATTTTTTGATGGGGAAAGGTTTGTGGGGACTTGTGAGTGGTGGAGAGCCAAAACCCTACATAGATGAGGTAAATCCAACCAATGACCAGAGAAGAGCAGTAAGAGAGTGGGATGAAAGGGACAAAAGGTTCATTTTCATTTTATCTCAGCATATTAGCAACTCTATGGTAGGTCATATTCAAGATTTGGATACATCGAAGAAGGTGTGGGAGTGCTTGGAGAGATTGTACTCAACCTCCACAAAAGCTAGAAAAATTCAGCTCAAGAATGAGCTAAATAATCTTAGGAAAAGCCCCTCTCAAGGTGCTAATGATTACATATTAAAGGTTAAAGAGCTTGCAGATGCACTAGGGTCAATCGGTTGTGCCCTAGATGATGACGATCTTGTCGCCCACACCCTAAATGGACTTAGGGATGATGAAAAATGGAGGGCTTTCACAACTTCAGTGTATGTAAGGGACTCTCTTCCTGATTTTGATCAACTAATCACTCTCATGGTGACAGAGGAGATGAACCTTGGTGGTCATAATGCCAAGGATAGCCAAGGGCAATTGTTGTATGCAGGTAGAGGAAGAGGAAGACACAACCGAGGTGCTACAAGAGGAAGAGGAAGATATCAAAGCAACCAAGGAGGTCAAGGACAACAAGAAAATGCAGGTCAAAGAGGTGGAAGAGCCACAAATAGAGGAAGAGGTGCAAGATCTGGTGGAAGAGGACAAGCCACTTCAAATGGATGCTTTGTATGCGGTAAGCCCGGTCATTTTGCAAATGAATGCTATCATAGAGCTCAAAGACAAGGGAATCAAAGCAACAACAACAATTATAGAGGGCAAGGTAATTATGCAAACACATCATCCAGCCAAGGGAATGATTATTTACTTGCCATGAGGTATGGTGAAGATACAACTCAAGCTAGTGAAGATGTATGGTATGTAGACAGTGGATGTAGCAATCATATGTCATGTCGAAAGGATCTTTTTAGTAATTTGCAGGTCCCAAAGCATCAAGGGCATGTGGAAACAGGTGATAACTCAGAGCATATCATTCAACATGTGGGAGATATCAGTTTGGAAGGAAATCAAAGAGCAAAGTGCATATCAGAGGTATTACATGTCCCTACTATTACCAAAAACTTGATTTCGGTAGGCCAAATGGTAGAAAAAGGCTATCAAGTTAGGTTCAATGAAAGAGGATGTTTTGTTGAGGATCCAAGGGCAGGTTTCAAGATCATTGCAAAAGGAAAAAAGCAAGGGAGAATGTTCACAATGGACATAAATCAGCCACACCATTCAATGTATGTCACATATGGAGACAAGAGGATAGCAGATTTGGATCTATGGCATAAACGAATAGGTCACATCAACCTACAAAAGCTCAAGGACATGCAAAGGAGGAGCTTGGTAAGAGGCCTACCAAATTTTACATCTAAAATGTTGCATGAAATTTGTGTAGCTTGCCAACAAGGAAAACAATCAAGGTTGCCCTTCAAGAAGAGTACCTATGTAAGTGCAAATGTTTTAGACCTCATTCACACGGATGTTTGGGGTCCAACAAGAGAAGCATCCCTTGCTGGAAATAGGTATTTTGTAACCTTCATTGATGACTTTTCAAGGAAAGTGTGGTTGTATTGCATTAGAAACAAATCAGATGTGTTCCACTACTTCAAGAAATTCAAAGCACAGGTGGAG
Organism: Ceratopteris richardii; assembly: GCA_020310875.1. Classification (NCBI taxonomy): domain Eukaryota; kingdom Viridiplantae; phylum Streptophyta; class Polypodiopsida; order Polypodiales; family Pteridaceae; genus Ceratopteris; species Ceratopteris richardii. The sequence continues at coordinate 46,384 of MU261859.1, read as the reverse complement.
AAGGAATCTGGCAAGTTTATCAAAACTTTGAGATCCGATGGAGGGGGAGAGTACTTCTCCCATGAATTTTCTGAAGTTTTGCAGGTCAATGGCATCAAAAGACAATTTACATGCAGGTATACCCCTCAACAAAATGGGGTAGCAGAGAGAAAGAACAGACACATAGCAGAGGTAGCAAGGTGTATGCTCAACGAAATGAATATGCCGCATTGTTATTGGGGAGAGGCTACATATACAGCTACATACATCATGAATAGATGTCCTACATCAGGTATACATCATCTAACACCTGAGGAAGTATGGAGTGGAAGAAAACCTTGCATTTCACATCTTAGAATCTTTGGTTGTATATGCTATGTACATGTACCTCAAGAGTTGAGGTCAAAGTTAGATGCCAAATCTGAAAGGTGTATTTTTTTGGGATATTCTATGGAACAAAAGGGGTATAAATGCTATAATCCCATCACCAAGGAGCTGAAGGTAAGTAGGGATGTTGTCTTTGATGAGTTGAAGCTTTGGTATGCATGCACAAGTCCATTGCAGGTTGAAGACATAGGTGAGACAGATTTGAAGAATGATGATAGAGTTCAAGAAAGCATGGATTTGAGTGGTCCAAGCAACTCATGCAACACAAGGACACCCTCACCATGGAGTGGAAGGCTTAGGGAAAGAGAGACCAACTCTGAAGAAAGCAAAGTCAAAGGCAAAGAGAAGATTTCAGTTGAAGAAGGAAGCTATGTGGACGAGAGCATGTTGGAAGATGAAGAGATAGAAGAAGTTCAAACTCCAGGAGTGGCCAAACAAAGAAAGAAGATGGGAAACACACCAAAAGGAAGTGAAAGAAGGTCTTCAAGAGTAAGATATCCAGTACAAAGGTTAACATATGATAATTTCATTGCAAAGCATTATGCATACATGACTCAGGTAATCAAGGACAAAGAACCAACTAGTTATGAAGAAGCTAAGGATTGCAAGGAATGGCAAGAGGCAATGAAGGAAGAGCTCAAAGCACTTGATGAGAACCATACTTGGATCTTGGTACCAGCTCAAGAAGGCATGAAGGTGATAGGTAATAAGTGGGTTTACAAAATTAAAAGAAATTCAGATGGTTCCATTGCTAGGTACAAAGCAAGGTTGGTGGCGAAAGGCTTCTCCCAAAGCTACGGGATAGATTATGATGAAACTTTCAGCCCCGTAGCCAAGATGCCAACAATTAGGACTTTGATTGCAGTGGCCACATCAAGGAAATGGAGCTTATATCAGTTGGATGTGAACAATGCCTTCCTCAATGGAGAGCTTGAAGAAGTAGTCTACATGAGCCAACCTCAAGGATTTGCTAGTATGAGGTACCCAAATCATGTTTGCAAGCTAAGGAAAGCACTATATGGACTAAAGCAAGCCCCAAGGGCCTGGAATTAGAGGTTAGTGGATTATTTATCAAGTTGTGGATACAAAGAAAGTGTTGCAGATCCATCACTTTACATGAAGAAGCAAGGAGACAAGACGATATATATATGCATCTATATGGACGATTTGATCATCACAGGAAGTGATATTGCAGGTATTAAAGATATCAAATCAAAGATAGGAAAGGAGTTCAAGATATCTGATCTTGGAACACTAAAATACTTCTTGGGAATAGAGGTAATCTATGCACACAATGGCATCTTCTTGATTCAAAGAAAATACTTGTTGGATGTGCTATACAGGTTTGGTATGAGTGGTTGTAAGCCACTTTCTCAGCCCATGGAGCACAATACAAAGTTGGTTGCAGGTCAAGGAGAGGCTATACAAGATATTACACTATATAGAAGCATAATTCGTTCATTAATTTATGCTACATTCACTAGACCTGATCTTGCATATGTAGTAGGTGTTCTCTCTCAATTTTTGCATACACCTACTCATGATCATCTTATGGCGGCAAGAAAGGTGCTTCGTTACATCAAGCACCCCATCAACCAAGGTCTATTTTACTCATATGATGCTGATCTAAGTGTCAAAGGATATAGTGATGCTGATTGGGCAGGTAGCAAGGATGATCGAAGGAGTACATCGGGTTATGTTTTCATGATAGGTACAAAAGTGATCTCTTGGAGCTCTAAGAAGCAACCCACTGTTGCTCTTTCATCCACAGAGGCTGAGTACAGAGGTTTAGCATTGGCTACATGTGAGCTATTATGGCTTAAGAAGCTACTTAAGGACTTGGAAGTGGAAGTGCAGGAGTTTCCTCTTTATGGAGACAACATTTCAAGCATCTATCTAGCTAACAATCCCATGTTTCATGCAAGGAGCAAGCACATAGAGGTTCATTACCACTTCGTTAGAGAAAAGGTGATGGCAAAAGAGCTAGATATAAGGTATGTGAACACTAAAATGCAGGTTGCAGACATGATGACAAAGTTTCTTGAAGGTACAAAGCTTGGAGGATTCAAGGAAGCTATCAACATAAGAGACATAGGCTGAAGCAACAAAGGAAAAGACTTGAGCTTGAGGGGGAGTGTTGAAAGTTTTTCAAGCTCAAGAGTGTGGGAACATGCCCCAAATTGAACCTTACACATCATCCACAATCAAAGGAGGCTGATTTCCACGAGTTGGAGGCATCAAATCATGCCCATAATGGAAAGAATTTGATTAGAGAAGATTTAGCTCACCTCTTGATGTGATTGGGCCTCACTTTTGACATGTATATGCTTTTGATTGGTTAAAGAGGTTAGTATGAGGTCTTTAAAACCTCTAAGGAGTTGTATTATGACTTAGAGTCGTGGAAATACGTGCCCAAGCTGCCCCCTTGCTTAAGCACACCCCCTACTAGCTGTTCTATGCATATTTTGCAGAAATTTCACTTTTACACACTCTATCTATCTAGATGTTTTTGGCAGACCCCCTGGTCTTGTAATTGTTGTTTCTCCTTCATCCGGAATCCATTTGCAATGATTTTTGTCTTGTTAGAAAGCTTATAAGTTCTACTTTGTCTGGTATAAGTCTCAGGTTCAGTGCCTGCACATGTGAAGAGAAATGTCCAGAACAGTGTCTGTCCAGTTAGCTCATACTCTGTGAAGAGATCAAGTTATCTGTTTTGTTGCAGCTGGTTGAGGCATCATCCAGTATCCAAATGGAGTGATTTTACTCTCATGTGAAAGCTCTTAAAGTCTAGTTTATGCCTGTAAAATTTCATTTTCAGTCTCTGCATATACTCAGAGAAACTCAGAAAATACAGAACCTATGTCTGAAAAATTTCAGGATCCTAGGAGGGTTCATTTGCTTTTGTTGTGCACATAGGAGTGTTTATCCTCCAACATTGAACAAGTATTTTCGATAGCAAAACCTAAGTTCAAGGACAATTTTATTCAACTAATTAGAAGGAGACATTTTCCATTGCCACAAAACGAAGATATGCAAGATGTGGCAGAAGAAACTCTAGCTATGAATGATGTAGTCATATTAAGTGAGAGTGACTATGAAGATGATGAAGAGTTTACAACTGGGAGCATAAATAGAATTTTTTTAGGATTCATTTAGCCTGATGAAGAGATGTTAAAAAGTGAAAGTAAATTCAACACTACCTTCTAGGCACAAGGCACACCAGAAGTGAAAATTAGAATTGGAGATGAAGTAATTCTCGAACAGCCATTTATAGCTGAGATGAGAATGGAAACAAAAGCAATGAATGACGGGTCAGTGTATGCAAGAATTCAATCCAAATCAGGGATGGATTCTTTGCAAGTTATGACAGTCTACCCAAACCACACAAGAAATACAAATTACTTAAGAAGAAACCCCGTTGACTTGATTAGTCATGTATATGATGATTCAGTGGCTGTAAGAGAATATGGGGCATATTATGACTAAAATTTCTATTATACTCCACTATTGAGCGGGAGAATAATGGACATTGTTTTGATGTCTCACCTAACAATGAACATAAATTTGAAGATTATTTAGTTTGTACTCCTACCACTAGCTTACATTATATTACAAAAGAAAACCTTACAAAAACATTTAGAAAACAAAATAAAAAATATTTTAGAAACTTAGGTTTAATTTTACCTGATGAAAAATTGAGTGTATAATTGAACTCTCAAAAAAGTCTACCTTATTAGAAGAGCTAGAATCTGTTTCCCAAGAAAATTTAGAATGAAATATGATTATTCTTAACTCTATTCAAGAATATGAGATTATTAGTGAATCATCCTAGAACATGAAGTTATCATAGAAACTAAATACAAAACTGTAGAAAAGAAAATAAAACATGTAGCTCCACCCTTACCCAAAGATAGTCATGATATATCTCATTGAGTATTAGATGACACTATACTTAGAGAACGATCTAAGATAGGTCATATGTTTACAGAGGAGAGTAAGAAATATATTAAATTCGGTAATAATGTTTCTTTCAGAGATAGAGAAAGATCAGTTTACAAAGATGATTGATCGCCATGGTAAAACATTTTCTTTATTCCCACACGAAATAGGATGTGCAGACCCAAAGTTAGTAGCTCGGATGATTATTTTTACTATGCCACACATTCTTGGGAATCTTTGTTCGATTCGAGTTCCAAAGGCTCATTTACCTAAGCTAATGAGACTATTAAAGGAGAAGATTTCCATGAGAATCTTGGAACTATCCTCAACACCATACTCCAATAGGTGGTTCACGATATCGAAAAAGAGTGGGAAGCTACACTTTATTCAGGATCTACAACCTATGAATAAAGTCTCTATTAGGAATGTAGGAACAGGTCCTATTGTAGATGAGTTTGCCAAGGCATTTGCTGGTCATTCAATCTATTCAATGGGAGACTTGTATTCACGGTATGATCACTTTCAATTAGCTATTGAGAGTCGAGATGTGACCACGATGAAGACTCCTTTGGGTTTAGTACGCATGTGTACTTTACCACAAGGGGCGACGAATTCTGTGGTGCACATGATGAATGCTATGAATCTGGTCTTACATGACTTTATCCCAAAAGTGATAATGCCTTTTATTGATGACATTCCAATAAAAGGGTGTGTGGAAAAAGAAAAATATGAAAGTTTAGATTCATTTGGTTGTAGAAGGTTTGTTTCTAGCCATATTTCTGATTGTGAAAAGATCTTTGCAAGATTTGAAGAGGTTGGACCAACTTTCTCCCTAGAGAAATCTACTTTTGGTGTTAATGAAGTGCTGATAGTTGGGCATTTATGTGCTCATTATGGTTCTAGGCCTTATCGGGCAAAAGTTGATGCCATTAGTAGGATTTCTAAGCAGTGTCGCAATGTTAGTGAAGTAAGGAGATTCTTAGGTGCATGTGTTTTCTATGTCATCTAGATCCCTCACTTTGCTCATGTAGCAAACCCACTTTATAATTTATTACAAAAAAGAAAGAAATTCTATTGGATAGATGAGCATACTAGATCAATGAGACGTCTAAAGCAATTGCTTATCAATGCTCCGATTCTGAAACATATTGATTATACAAGAAATAAGCATGTAATCCTAATCACTGACACTAGTCCTATTGGTATAGGCTAGGTCATTGGACATGAGGATGAGGAGGAGCAAAGATAAGTAGTTTGTTTTGGAGTGAAGATTTTACATGATACGCAAAGGAATTATCCTCAAATTAAAAGAGAATTATGGGGATTAGTTACAACTTTAAAAATAGATAAGGAATACTTTATAGGAGCTAATGTAATAGTAGAGATTGACTCTCTTGCGTTAATAGGTTTAATAGCCACTTGTTCATCTCTAGATATAGCTATGTTATGATGGATAACCTTTATTAAATTTATTAATCCTTCTTTTGTACATATTGCTGGTAAACATAACATTGTTGCTGATATGCTTTCAAGAGCAAAGTTTGACAATGATAGTGAAGCAATAGATAATCATATAAATTTAATTAATTATGAAACATCTACCTATACATATGAAAGTTTTATATAAGATGATTATGAAGGAGAGTGGCCAGATATAGGATACTATCTGAGTTCATTTCAGCCTCTTCGAAGCTGGTCTTCAAATCGATTCTGGAACATCAGGAAGAAGTCTTTCAACTTCTTGAAAGATGGATATCTTTGGAGACATGCTACAGGAAAGGTAAGAAACCCGCAGAGAGTACTAGGCTTAAACATTTTTCAAGTGCAAGTTATTCAAGAAATGCATGAAAGCTTTTGGGTTGGTCATAAAGGATTTGTAGCTACATATGAGAAGATTAGCTTTCTGGTGGCGGAGGATGTATGTAACTATTAAAGAATTTGTGAGCACTTGTATTACGTGCCAATTACATTCCTCTATCAGGCATAGAGACCCCTTGCATCTGACCTATCCACCTTGTATTCACTACAAGTGGGTAGTCGACCTTGTAACCATGCCTAAAAGCAATAGTGGTATGAGATACATCATTCTTGCACGAGAAGATTTGACAAATCATGATGAGGGTAGAGCACTTAGTTCCAATACTACTTATAATGTATGCGTATTCCTTTTAGAAGAAGTAATATCCAGATTTGGAAATGTAGAAAAAGTAGTAGCAGATCGAGGTGAGTTACATGCTAGAGATGTGAGAGAATTCTTTGCACATCATAGAATTTGATTGTCTCTTACAACTACCTATAACCCAGAAGCAAATGGAGAAGTAGAACGAGGGCATCCTTCCATAGTGAAGGCTATATCAAAGGCATTCCATGGAGATATTGAACAATGGCCAAAATATCTCCCATTTGCTCTTTGGGCTGATAGGACGACGTCCACGAGAACAACTGGTTTTATGCCGACTGAACTCATGTACTATTAGAAGCCGATATTTCCCATACATACTCAGATGGTTAATTGGATGAGTTTAGCTTGGAAAGATAATGTTTCAAGAGAAGAATTATTAGCGCTTAGGATTAAACAACTAAAACAAAGTAACAAAAATCTAAAAGAAGCAATTAAAAAAATTAAAAACATCACGATTGAAAAATAAAATATATTTTGACAAGAAACATTGATTTGAGACTGCAACCAATAGAGAGTGGTGATTGGGTGCTTGTATATGATAGTACTTTCGAGACTCAATATGATGCACACCGTAAACTAACTAAACGTTGGTTCGGACCATATGTTGTTGTTTCGGTTTTTAAAAATAGGTACATATAAATTATGAGAATTTGATGGTTTTGTGTTAAGGAATGTGATTGTAGGGAAAAGAATAGAGCTATTTAAAAGAAGATCTAACAGTAAGTTCGAGTTAGACAAAGACTTTCAGGAGGACGAAGATGAAGATGAATAATAACCAGGTGACTTAATTCTAATTATTCTTTACTGTTTATAAAAATGTTTCTTTTCATGCATTTCGTAAATAGAGTTTTATTTGTTTCTAATATAAAGAGGAAATTTATTAAAATTACATAAATAATGAAAAAGAAATTAAAGTAGGAATATGTATAAAAGTTGAAGATCTACTTTAGGAAACTTATAATGTGTTGTGATGATAGGAGAGAGGAACACTTGAACTATGACCCTTAGTAAAAGAGAATTTACTTTATACTAGTAGACTTCTTTACTTTCTGAAACCGTTTAGCAAATGAGATCCTAATTCTGGTTGTAGCATATTTCTAGATCCTTCGCTCTGATTAGGGGTTAAGACTTTCCCCTTAAACAAAAAAGTTGCGAAGAAAAACAAGAAAAGAGAAAAATGAGAACATTAAGCAGTACATTAATGGCTACTGGAAGATGGGAAAAAGAAAAAGACGAAAAAAAGTACAAAGAAAAAGAAAAAGAAAAATATGATTCAGTTGTGGTCTCGAAACCACTTCTGAAATATGATGCAGGCTATATGAGGCGGAGGTCTGCTATAGAAGAATTAGTTAGATGTATCTTATGGAAGACGTCTAAGAAATAAAAGAAAGAATACTTATATAAATTAAATTTTACTTAAATGTGATTGTAGGGAAAAGAATAAAGCTATTTAAAAGAAGATCTAGCAGTAAGTTTGAGTTAGACAAAGACTTTTAGGAGGACGAAGATGAAGATGAATAATAACCAGGTGACTTAATTCTAATTATTCTTTACTGTTTATAAAAATGTTTCTTTTCATGCATTTCATAAATAGAGTTTTATTTGTTTCTAATATAAAGAGGAAATTTATTAAAATTACATAAATAATGAAAAAGAAATTAAAGTAGGAATATGTATAAAAGTTGAAGATCTACTTTAGGAAACTTATAATGTGTTGGGACGATAGGAGAGAGGAACACTTGAACTATGACCCTTAGTAAAAGAGAATTTACTTTATACTAGTAGACTTCTTTACTTTCTGAAACCGTTTAGCAAATGAGATCCTAATTTTGGTTGTAGCATATTTCTAGATCCTCTGCTCTGATTAGGGGTTAAGACTTTCCCCTTAAACAAAAAAGTTGCGAAGAAAAACAAGAAAAGAGAAAAATGAGAACATTAAGCAGTACATTAATGGCTACTGGAAGATGGGAAAAAGAAAAAGACGAAAACAAGTACAAAGAAAAAGAAAAAGAAAAATATGATTTAGTTGTGGTCTCGAAACCACTTCTGAAATATGATGCAGGCTATATGAGGCGGAGGTCTGCTGCAGAAGAATTAGTTAGATGTATCTTATGGAAGACGTCTAAGAAATAAAAGAAAGCATACTTATATAAATTAAATTTTACTTAAGAACGGGGTTAATGGAATGGTAAGTACCTTGATTGTCTATATGACCTTTATAGGATTTTCTAAATTTTTATTTTTGACTGCATGCATTGATCAAAAGGATTTCTAATTCATATTTATGTAATTTGAAATTTTTTTTTATCATCAGAAACATAATTAGAAATTAAAATCATTTTTTATAATAATATTTAGAGTCAAATTATAGATTTTTTCGAAGAGTTTGATATTGCT
>MU261859.1:30000-32500 GCA_020310875.1 Ceratopteris richardii | reverse complement strand
TGATGTACTGAAACTTCCTTCGATATCATCTTTTCCCTTATGAAGTGATAGTGCACTTCAATATGCTTGGTTCTAGCATGATAGACAGGATTCGATGCTAGATGAATGCTACTCATATTGTCACAAAAAATTGGATATGTGTCAACCTGCAAATTAAGCTCCATAAATAACTTCTTAATCCACATTAGCTCACATGTGACTTGAGCCAAAGCTCTATACTCACCCTCGGTGGAAGATAATGCCTCTGTGGGTTGCTTCTTTGAAATCCATGAGATGATCTTGCTACCTAGCATGACTAGGTAACCACTTGTACTTCCTCTATCCTCCTTCGAACCGGCCCAATCGGCATCAGAATAAGCTTTGACCTGCATATCATCATCAAATGAATAGAACAATCCTTCATTTATAGTGGCCTTGAGATATCGTAACATTCTTCTTGCAGCTTGCAAGTGTGTAGTCCTTGGACTATGCATAAATTGTGATAACACTCCAACTCCATATGCTATGTCGGGCCTAGTTATTGTGGCATAATTGAAAGATCCTACAATAGATCGATACAAGGTTACATCCTCTAATGGCTCTCCATCAATGGAGCTTAGCTTTACATTAACTTCCATGGGATTTGAAATAGGCTTGCAATGTAGCATCCCAAACCTCTCAAGTAGGTCTAGAATATACTTCCTTTGTATGAGCATAATACCTTCTTCTTTGTATACAACTTCAATGCCAAGAAAATACCTAAGATCTCCAAGATCAGAGATCCTAAACTCGTTTCCAAGCTTTGCCTTGATCTCCTCAATGCCCTTTGTATCATTACCTGTAATGATAAGATCATCTACATACACGCACATGTAGACTACAAGTTCTCCTCTTTGTTTTGATGAAGAGAGATGGATCCGCCTTGCATTGATTGTAACCACATTTGATCAAATAGTCCACCAATCTTTGGTTCCAAGCCCTTGGAGCTTGCTTTAGGCCATAAAGTGCCTTCTTCAACCTACAAACATGATGTGGAAACTCTTTATGAACAAAACCTAGTGGTTGCTCCATGTATACCTCTTCTTCCAAGTCTCCATTGAGAAAGGCATTCTTGATAACCAGTTGGAAAAGCTTCCATCCTTTGCTAGCAGCCATTGCAACGAGTGATTAGGTGCTCATCTTTGCCACGGGGCTGAATGTCTCTTCAAAGTCCACTCCATATGTTTGTGCAAAACCCTTGGCCACAATCTTGCTTTGAACCTAGAAATAGATCCATCTGAATTCCTCTTTACTTTATACACCCACTTATTACCTATTACCTTCATGTTATCCTTCTTGGGCACTAGAGTCCATGTTTGATTCTCCTCAAGTGCGTCGATCTCTTCTTGCATTGCCTCTTTCCATTCGGTGTACCTGCTTGCATCTTCATAGCAATCGGGCTCATGATCTTCTACTACTTTGTTCATATATGCATAATGAGTTGCCATGTATGAATCATAAGTAAACCTTTGAGTTGGATACTTAACTCTAGAAGGCTTCCTTTCTTCACCTTTTGGAGGAATAAACCTCCTTTGCCTTGGGAACTTGATCTCTTTCTTTGACATGGCTTCTTTCTCCATCATGTGTCCTTCATCATCTTCAACTTCATTACCTTCTTCATCCAACTCCACCAATGTTGCTTTGCCTTTGTTGATTGATTGTGCTTCATAGCTTGATGAAGATCTCCCCCTCCATGGTGAGTTCATGCTTGAACTATCTTCATTGATGGAACACCTTGGGCTGCTTAGCTCTAGGTCGATTTGTTCTTCATCATGTCCATGCTTTTCTTCTTCATAGTCCTGCATACAATCATACTTCTTATACCAAGGGAGTAGCTCATCAAATGCTACATCCCTTGATATCCTCAAGTCCTTTGTGTTTGGGTTGAAGCACCTGTAACCTTTATGATCATTTGAATATCCTAGAAACACACACTTTTCTGCCTTTGGTTGTAGCTTGTGCCTCAATTCACTTGGCACATGTACATAACAAGTACATCCAAATATCTTCAAGTGGGAAAGATCAGGTTTCTTACCATAATAGGCTTGATATGGTGTCAAGCCATGGATCCCTGAGGTAGGAGCCCTATTCATAAGATACACGGCTGTATTTGCTGCATCACTCCAAAACATGTTAGGTACATTCATCTCTTTAAGCATTGCTCTAGCGATCTCGGCAATGTATCTATTTTTTCTCTCTGCTACTCCATTTTGTTGGGGGGTGTACCTGCATGTTACTTGCCTCTTGATGCCTTGATCCATTAAAAAATCAGAAAACGCATTGGAGAAATATTCTCCCCCTCCATCGGACCTTAGCTTCTTGATATATGTACCTGTTTCCTTCTCTACCATTGCCTTGAATGCTTTGAAACATGTAAACACATCTGATTTGTTTTTGATGAAATAAACCCAAACCATCCTTGTGCAATCATCTATAAAAGTGACAAAGTACTTGTTACCTCCAATGGATTGCTCTTTGGTTG
>MU261859.1:20000-22500 GCA_020310875.1 Ceratopteris richardii | reverse complement strand
TTCAATGCCAAGAAAATACCTAAGATATCCAAGATCAGATATCCTATACTCCTTTCCAAGCTCTGCCTTGATCTCATCAATGCCCTTTGTATCATTACCTGTAATGATAAGATCATCTACATACACACATGTAGACTACAAGTTCTCCTCTTTGTTTAATGAAGAGAGATGGATCTGCCTTGCATTGATTGTAACCACATTTTATCAAATAGTCCACCAATCTTTGGTTCCAAGCCCTTGGAGCTTGCTTTAGGCCATAAAGTGCCTTCTTCAACCTACAAACATGATGTGGAAACTCTTTATGAACAAAACCTAGTGGTTGCTCCATGTATACCTCTTCTTCCAAGTCTCCATTGAGAAAGGCATTCTTGATATCCAATTGGAAAAGCTTCCATCCTTTGCTAGCAGCCATTGCAATGAGTGTCCTAATGGTGCTCATCTTTGCCACGGGGCTGAATGTCTCTTCAATGTCCACTCCATAGGTTTGTGCAAAACCCTTGGCCACCAATCTTGCTTTGAACCTAGAAATAGATCCATCTAAATTCCTCTTTACTTTATACACCCACTTAGTACCTATTACCATCATGTTATCCTTCTTGGGCACTAGAGTCCATGTTTGATTTTCCTCAAGTGTGTCGATCTCTTCTTGCATTGCCTCTTTCCATTCGGTGTACCTGCTTGCATCTTCATAGCAATCGGGCTCATGATCTTCTACTACTTTGTTCATATATGCATAATGTGTTGCCATGTATGAATCATAAGTAAACCTTTGAGTTGTATACTTAACTCTAGAAGACTTCCTTTCTTCACCTTTTGGAGGAATAAACCTCGTTTGCCTTGGGAACTTGATCTCTTTCTTTGGCGTGGCTTCTTTCTCCATCATGTGTCCTTCATCATCTTCAACTTCATTACCTTCTTCATCCAACTCCACCAATGTTGTTTTGCCTTTGTTGATTGATTGTGCTTCATAGCTTGATGAAGATCTCCGCCTCCATGGTGAGTTCATGCTTGAACTATCTTCATTGATGGAACACCTTGGGCCGCTTAGCTCTAGGTCGATTTGTTCTTCATCATGTCCATGCTTTTCTTCTTCATAGTCCTGCATACAATCATACTTCTTATACCAAGGGAGTAGCTCATCAAATGCTACATCCCTTGATATCCTCAAGTCCTTTGTGTTTGGGTTGAAGCACCTGTAACCTTTATGATCATTTGAATATCCTAGAAACATACACTTTTCTGCCTTTGGTTGTAGCTTGTGCCTCAATTCACTTGGCACATGTACATAACAAGTACATCCAAATATCTTCAAGTGGGAAAGATCAGGTTTCTTACCATAATAGGCTTGATATGGTGTCAAGCCATGGATCCTTGAGGTAGGAGCCCTTCATTAGATACACGACGGTATTTGCTGCATCACTCCAAAACATGTTAGGTACATTCATCTCATTAAGCATTGCTCTAGCGATCTCGGCAATGTATCTATTCTTTCTCTCTGCTACTCCATTTTTTTGGGGTGTGTACCTGCATGTTACTTGCCTCTTGATGCCTTGATCCATTAAAAAATCAGAAAACTCATTGGAGAAATATTCTCCCCCTCAATCGGACCTTAGCTTCTTGATATATGTACTTGTTTCCTTCTCTACCATTGCCTTGAATGCATTGAAACATGTAAACACATCTGATTTTTTTTTATGAAATAAACCCAAACCATCCTTGTGCAATCATCTATAAACGTGACAAAGTACTTGTTACCTCCAATGGATTGCTCTTTGGTTGGCCCCCACACATCTGTATGTATCAATTCCAATGTATGTTGGCTTATGTAGCCACTCTTCTTGAATGGAAGTCTCGCTTGCTTCCCTAGATGACAAGATTCACATAAATGCTTCATACCTTGTCCTTGGAAGTTGGGAAGACCTTCAACCAGCCTCTTGAATTGCATTTCCTTCATTCTTTGTATGTTGATGTGACCTATCCTCTTGTGCCACAAGTCCAACTCCGAAATCCTCTTGTTTCCATATGTGAAGTAGACATGTTGAGTGGAATGAGAATTTACCTCCAAAGTGAAGAGTCTCCCTTGCTTCTTTCCTCTTGCTATGACCTTGTAACCTTGATTAGGGTTCTCCACAAAGAATCCACCTTTGTTGAACCTTACTTGATAGCCTCTTTCAACAATTTGCCCAACGGACACCAAGTTCTTTGTGATAGTAGGTACAAGCAAGACATCCTTGAGACATCTTCCTTCCTCCTTGTCATCCAAAGCTACATCTCCAACATGGGAGATCTCATGGGCTGTATCATCACCTGTTTCTACATGTCCTTTACCTTTGGGAATATGTAGATTAGTAAACCAAGAAGCATTGCAACTCATATGGTTGCTACATCCACTATCAATATACCAAGTGTTATCTACTTTGCTTGAATTCCCATTCATGTGCATCGTCAAGAGATTGTCATTTTTTGAACTTGTAGAAGCATAATTACCTTGGCCTTTGTA
>MU261859.1:12500-15000 GCA_020310875.1 Ceratopteris richardii | reverse complement strand
AAGCCTTTGACTCCATGGCCTAGGAGCTTTCTTTAAACCATACAATGCTTTTCTAAGTTTACAAACAAAATATCAATATTTATGGTTCTCAAACCCTAATGGTTGAGTCATGTAGACTGTCTCCTGCAAATCACCATTAAGAAAAGCATTATTTACATCCAATTGATATATTTGCCACCTCCTAGATATGGAAACCCCAATGATTTCCCAAATTGTGGTCATCTTTGCAACCTGGCTAAATGTTTCTACATAGTCAATCCCATAGGATTGAGCAAATCCTTTTGCTTCAAGCCTTGCTTTGTACCTAACAATTGAACCATCAGAATTTTTCTTCACTTTATAAACCCATTTGTTGCCAATTACATTCATCCCTTCTTGTCTTGGAACAAGACTCCATGTGTTGTTGTCTTCAAGGGCTTTGTACTCTTCTTTCATAGCTTCTTGCCACTCCTTTGTGTCTTTGGCCTCTTCATAGGTAGAACGTTCATGATCTTTGATAACCTTAGTCATGAAAGAATAATGCCTAGCAATATAACTATCATAAACAAGCCTTGAGATTGGATGTTTTACCCTTGTTAACCTCCTTTCTTCTGCTTTTGGTGGAATGAACGTTCTTTGCCTTGGTGCCTTGATTTTTGCTTTTGATGTAGCTCCCCCTTCTAACATAGGTTCTTCAAAGTCTTCAACTTCATGTCCATCTTCATCAAGATCTACCAATCTTGCCTTTCTTGTATTCACTTATTGATGGGCTAAACCCATGCTTGAACTCCTTTGTATGCTTGGACCACCAATTTCCAAGCTATCTTGAAACCTAGCTTCATAGCTTCTTTCTATCACTTCAATATCTTCATCCTACAATGGAACTTTGGAAACATACCATGGTTTGAGTTCATCAAACACTACATCTTGAGATACCTTTAACTCCTTTGTGTTAGGATTGTAGCACCTGTATCCTTTTTGCTCCATAGCATAAACAATAAACATACTTCTTTCAGCCCTTGCATCCATCTTACCTCTCAACTCTTGTGACACATCTATTTAGCATACACAACCAAAGATTCTAATGTGTGAAAGGTTTGGCTTCCTTCCACTCCATGCATCCTCAGGTGTCATGTCATGTACCCCTGATGTGGGACACCACTCGTGCAACATTTGTAATGAAAAATGTTGTAAACCTCTTACCAATTGCCTCTTTCCATGTCTTTAAACCTTTGAATGTTGATGTGACCACACCTTTTATGCCACAAATCCAAATCTCCATTCTTCTTGTCACCATAAGAGATGAACATTGCCTTTTGCTTTGTCCTTTTCCAATGTCAAGAGTGAACATCCTTCCTTCCTTCTTTCCTTTGGCTATCAACTCATAGCCATTCCTTGGGACTTCAATAAAGCAGCCTTTGTGGTTGAACTTGACTTGGCATCCCTTTTCAACCATTTGTTCAACAGAGATTAAGTTCTTTGTAATAGTAGGAACATGCAATACCTCAGATAGTCCTCTTGCTTTGTGGTTGCCTTCGAGCTACACATCTCCCATTTGTTGTATCTCATGCTCTATGTTGTATCCAGTCTCCACAAAGCCTCTTTGCTTGGGTGCTTAAAGATTGCTGAAGTACTCCTCTTTTCCTGACATGTGGTTACTACAACCACTATCTATATACAACACCTCATCATGTGGTTGACCTTCACATTTATGCTTCATAGCTAACAAATGCTCATTTTCTAAATTTGTTGAGGAGTTAGCATAATTACCTTGCTCTTTGTAATTGTTCCCATCTTGCTTTTGCCAACAATCTTTGGCATAGTGTCCTTGCTTCCCACAATTGAATCATCCATTTGAGTTGGAATAGCCTCGACCTCCATATCTTCCTCCTCTACCTCTTCTTCTTCCTCTTCCTCTTGATGATTGACCTTCATCTTGGCTTGATTGACTCCTTTGATAGCTTTGGCTGCTTTGTTGGTAGTTGCTTCTACCTCTTCCTCTTGAACCACCTCTGTTGCTCTTGACTCTTCCTCCTTTGCTTGCATAGAAGAGTTGGTCTTTTCTACCCTTTGACTTGTTTCCTCCATGGTTGAGCTCCTCAGTCACCATAAGAGAAGTAAGTTGCTCAAAATCTGGTAATGAATCCCTTAGATACAGAGAGGTTGTGAATGCCTTCCATTTATCATTTTCTCTAAGCTTACTAAGTGTGTGGGAAGTAGTCATCATCATCTACAACACATCCTATTGAACTAAGTGCATCTGAGATCTCTTTTACTTTGACTATGAAGTCATTAATGCTCTAATTTGATGACTTTCTAAGGTTTTTGACTTCATTTTTGAGCTGAATTTTTCTAGCCTTTGTAGAGGTAGAGTACAACCTTTCTAAACACTCCCAACCCTTCTTAGATGTATCTAGGTCTTGGATATGACCTATCATGGAGTTGCTTATGTGTTGAGAAAGAATGAAGATCACTCTCCTATCCCTTTCTTCCCACTCTCTAATGGCTCTCCTTTGATTCT
>MU261858.1:0-86501 GCA_020310875.1 Ceratopteris richardii | reverse complement strand
CCAAGCCTCATATGGAGTCATCCCATCAAGGATTTTGAAGGCAACCTGTTAATCAAGTAAGTGGCTGTAGATACAGCCTCAGCCCATAAGTAATTAGGTAAATGCTTTTCATTTAACATAGACCTTGCAGCTTCAACAATTGTCCTATTCCTCCTTTCTGCCACTCCATTTTGCTCAGGAGTGTACCTTGTAGTTACCTCTCTTTTGATTCCTCTTTCTTGAAGAAAAGAATCAAAATCATGGGAGAAGTATTCTCCCCCTCCATCTGACCTTAGCCTTTTTAGTGATTTACCTGTTTGATTCTCCACAAGAGCCAAATATCTTTTGAAACATGAAAAAACTTCATCTTTGTGTTTCATAAAGAATAGGATAGTCCATCTGCTGCAATCATCAATAAAGGAAACATAATACCTTGATCCTGATATTGAAGCTTCCTTGCTTGGTCCCCATACATCTGTATGAACCAACTCCAAGAGATCTCCATGCATATAACCTTTCTTCATGAATGGTAACCTGTGAGACTTTCCAACTGACATGCACTACACTTATAAATCATATGTTGTTTTGACAAGTTAGGGAGTCCAAGTACACTTTGGTCCCTGCAAATTGCTTTAATGACCTTTCACCAATATGTGCTAACCTTTTGTGCCATACTTCCAATTCTGTGAGTGTCTGACTACCATAATTAAAGAGAGCAATGTTTCTAGTGTCCTGTAATTCAAATGTGAACAATCTACCTGTCTTTTCACCTTTTGCAATTCTTCTGAATCCTTGACTTGGATCTTCAACAAATGCTCCTGCCTTTGTGAACCTGACTTGCAACCCTTTCTCTACTATCTGCCCAACACTTATCAAATTCTTTGTAATGGTAGGGACATAGAGTACCTTACTGAGTAGGTTGATGTTTCCATCAGGTGCTTGACATTGCCTATTTTCTCCACAGGATGTTTTGTATCATCTCCTGTTTGTACCTCATGCTTATTCCTTGGATCTTCTAAATCTGATAGGAGTGCCACATTTCCTGCCACATGATTTGAACAACCTGAATCTATGTAGAAAATATGCTCATCAGATTTACCTTGTGGCATAGCCATGTTCATGATCAATAATGAATCCTCTTTGTTTGAGTCTTCTGTGTAGTTATTGTAGTCTCTCCTTCCTTTGTAGCCTCCTTGATAGTTTGAATGATTGTAGTTGTTGTAGTTGCCATGGTAGTTGTTGAACCTTCCTCTTGAGTAGCCATAACTTCCTCTATTGTATCCTCTGCCTCTTTGATTCCTGGAATTCCTAAAGCAATTTTCAGTTGTATGATTAGTTAATCCACAAATAGAACATGAGTTGGAGTCTTGGGATCTCCCCTGCCTTGTCTACCTCCTCTTCCTCTACCTCTGCCATGTCTTCCTCTACCTGCATAGTTAGCTTGATATGTACCTGCTTCATCATCCACTTTCTTTGCCTTTCCTTTGTTATCTTTAGACTTGCTTTTATCCGTGTATAAAGCTGAAGATTGATTACCTTTAGAGCTTTCTCCATTTTTGATAAGCTTTGCCTCTTGAGTAAGTAATTGTCCAATGAGTGTGTTGAAATCAAGTACATGCATGTCCATGTACAAATCCATAGCTGTGGTGAATGCTTCCCACTTATCATCTGCCTTCAAGCCATTGATGACCTGCCTTACAATTTGCTCTTCATCTATTACCTCTCCAATGCTTCCCAACTGATCCGCTATGTCCTTGAGCTTTGTGACAAAATCAGTCACATTTTGTTTGGGAGCCTTCTTGAGAGTTGTGAAATCCAGCCATAGTTGATGCTTCCTAGCTTTAGTACTTGAAGAAAAGAAAGCTTCAAGTGCATCCCACACTTCCTGAGATGTCTTACAACTTCTAATGTGAGGCAACAAAAAAATCTGAGAAAGAGTTGAGGAGATAAGACCTTGCAAGTGCATCCTTGGAGCACCATGTGCTCAATCTTTCTTGCTCTTCTTGTGTTGGTTGACTTTTGTTCCTGAAACTTGGCATAACTTCATCTCCAGCCACATAACCATATAAACTTCTACCTTGGAGATAAGCTTCCATTCTTAATGACCAAGCTGAGTAGTTACCTCTGTCCAATTTGTCAATTGATGAAGGAAATCCATCTGCCATGTTGTCCAACCTTGCTCTGATACCCTGTGAAGAGATGGATAGGTATGTGTTGAAGATGAAGAGGTGTTGCAAAATCTTTGCTCTACACCAGCCAAATGAACTCCAGGAGTAGATGGTGGGCCCTTTTAGCTTGCCAATGGATGTATTAGACACCCTATGTACCTTGGAAGATCACTCTCAAAAAGATAGATCAAAACAGATAAGTTGGAGTTAGCTCAGAGGTGAAAACTTGCTATTCTTGGTTGATACACCTGTCCAGTGTTTTACATAATTCTCTGAGCACAGCAGCAATTAGATTAATTCCTCTTGGGGAAGGCTAGGTAGCTTAAAGAGCTAACTTTAGAGAGTAATCTCATCAAAAATAACAAACCACACACTGAGAATGACTTTTAACAAGTGATGACATCATCCCGATTTTCACGGGCTGCTAAAGAAATAGACCAGTGAGCAGAAAAAGTAACATAACTCAATATGTAAGAATCCAATGATCATGAAAATGTGTATGCTTATACTAGACAGTAAGCTGAATCAAACAAGCTTGAAATCACTGAATTGGATGAGTAAACACTGAGAAATGACTCTGACAAGATGACTGAAAAAGTCGGGTACCTGACAGAGAAGTGAAGATGAACATACCCTGTTGACTTCAAATGAACATAACTGAAGATTCCAACATCCAAATGACATGAAAATTTGTGAGCATATAGTAGACTTTACCAAGTTAAATCACTGAAAATGATGAACCAAGTGCAGAGAAACAATCTCTGCAAACTGACTAAGAAAAACTGAAGTAATGGGAGTGAGTAGTACACATCACAAGAACATGGAAAGATGAACTCAAATAATCATGAAAATGAAAGTATATTGCTTGTACAATACAATGACTTACTGATACATATGTGTGCTTTGTAATCACACCTTGAAATGGCATAAAGCTCAGCTCTTGGAGGTCTTCACATAGGTCTCTCTAACCACGACTAAAAACTGCCATCTATTTATAGTTGAGTTTGGGAGGCTAACTTCCCTCAATCACTCTCCAATCAATCAATGATTGATTTGATTCTCTACCTACCACAAATCACGAATTCGTGGCTCCTCTTTCCATTCTTGATCATGTGGGCTCAACCACTTAAGATTCTCTTACTTTACATTAAGTAAACTCTTCAAAAGTTACAAGAGGTAGTTCACAAGTGAACTTTACATAGTCTTCATTTTAAGGCTTTTTCTAAGACTTTGTGAGACTCAAGCCAATACTTAGGCTTGTCATAGACTTGCTCCAACAGCTCCCCCTCAAGCCAAGGATGCTTGAGTTCTTCAATCTTCCAAGATTACCCTCAAACCAATCATAGCCTTGAATTTGCAAAGCTTTGTACCATCCAATGCTTTAGTTAGAATATCTGCACATTGTTGATGAGTGGACACATATGATATTTGAATCTCCTTGCTTAGGATCTTCTCTCGTACATAATGATAATGAACTTCAATATGTTTAGTCCTTGCATGAAAAATAGGATTAGCAGCCAAGTGAATAGAACTCATATTGTCACCAAAAATAGTTGGAGTTCCAAACTCCAATCCAAGATCTTTGAACAATGTCTTCATCCACATAGCTTCCTGTGTAGCTATGGCAAGACCTCTATATTCAGCTTCAGTAGAAGAGAGAGCAACTGTGGGTTGCTTCTTGGATGACCATGAAATAAGCTTTGAACCTGCAAAGGTAAGATAACCTGAAGTGCTCCTTCTATCTTCCTTGGAGCCAGCCCAATCTGCATCAGAAAATAGCTTCAAACCTAAATCAGATACATAAGGATAGTAAAGTCCTTCATTTATGGTTCCTTTGAGATACTTGAGAATCCTTTTGGCAGCATCCATATGTGGTTTCCTTGGTGTGTGCATAAATTGGCTTAGCACACTCACACTGTAACATATATCTACTCTTGTCAATGTGGCATAGTTGAGACTACCCACTAGACTTTGATATGATGTGATGTCCTCTATGAGTTCACCTTCATGTGAGCTCAATTTGTGATTGACCTCCATTGGAGTACCTGCAATCTTACAATCTTGCATCTTGAATTTTGCCAACATGTCCTTAATGTACTTTCTTTGAGTGAGAAACAAACCATGATCTTTGTAGACAACTTCCAAACCTAGGAAGTAGGTAAGTGAACCCAAATCACTTATCTTGAACTCTTCTCTCATCTGATCTTTGATCTTCTTCATACCATCTGCATCATTTCCTGTCAATATAATATCATCTACATATACACATAGGTAGATGACCTCGGAATTACTCTTTTTAATAAAGAGTGAAGGATGCTTTGCTTGGTTGAAAGCCTTTGTCCTGCAAGAATGAAACAAGCCCTGAAATTCCAAGCTCTTGGAGCTTGCTTGAGACCATACAATGCTTTGTTTAAGTTTACACACATAATCAGGATAAACTTGACTCTCGAAACCAGGTGGTTGTGCCATATATACCTCTTCTGTTATCCAACCATTCAAGAATGCATTCTTCACATCTAGTTGAAGTATCTTCCAATTCTTGGAAGAGGCAATACTAAGCAAAACCCTAATAGTAGGCATCTTTGCCACAGGAGAGAAAGTCTCCTCATAATCAATTCCCTGAGTTTGTGCAAAGCCTTTTGCTACAAGCCTTGCCTTATACCTGTTAATGGAACCATCAGAATTCTTCTTGAGTTTATAGACCCATCTTGAGCCTATTACCTTCATGGATGAAGTCTTGGGCACCAAATCCCAAGTGTTGTTTTCCTCAAGTGCTTCAATCTCTTCCTTCATTGCATGCTTCCATTCTGTTTTTGCTTTGGCCTCTTCAAATGATGATGGCTCCTCTTGGTTTATGTCCTGTGCTATGTAGATAGAATGTTTAGTTACTAATGAGGTGTCAAACCCATACCTTTCTGGTTTTTTCTTTTCCCTCATAGATCTTCTTAGGCCATGATGTGATGATTCTGCCTCATGTCCAAGTTCCTGCAATTTTGCTTTATCTTTAGACTTCCATGCTTTGATCTTTTCCATCTGACATTCTTCATCATCCTCTGAGGTGTCTTGTTCTTCAATCTTTGATTGTTCTCTACCAAGCTTTGGAAAATCTTCTTCAAGATCATATGGTAAATTGATATTCCTGCATGAATCTTCATACCATGAATTGTTCTCATCAAAAACTACATCTCTGCTTACCAAGAATCCTTTGTTGGTAGGGTTGTATAACCTGTAGCCCTTTTGATTGTTGTCATATCCAATAAATTACACACCTTTCTGCTTTTGGATCCATCTTGCCTCTAACCTGTGAAGGAACATGAGCAAAAGCAATACATCCAAAAATTTTACAATGATCTAAGCTTGGTCTTCTTCCATTCCAAGCCTCATATGGAGTCATCCCATCAAGGGATTTTGAAGGCAACCTGTTAATCAAGTAAGTGGCTGTAGATACAGCCTCAGCCCATAAGTAATTAGGTAAATGCTTTTCATTTAACATAGACCTTGCAGCTTCAACAATTGTCCTATTCCTCCTTTCTGCCACTCCATTTTGCTCAGGAGTGTAACCTTGTAGTTACCTCTCTTTTGATTCCTCTTTCTTGAAGAAAAGAATCAAAATCATGGGAGAAGTATTCTCCCCCTCCATCTGACCTTAGCCTTTTTAGTGATTTACCTGTTTGATTCTCCACAAGAGCCAAATATCTTTTGAAACATGAAAAAACTTCATCTTTGTGTTTCATAAAGAATAGGATAGTCCATCTGCTGCAATCATCAATAAAGGAAACATAATACCTTGATCCTGATATTGAAGCTTCCTTGCTTGGTCCCCATACATCTGTATGAACCAACTCCAAGAGATCTCCATGCATATAACCTTTCTTCATGAATGGTAACCTGTGAGACTTTCCAAACTGACATGCACTACACTTATAAATCATATGTTGTTTTGACAAGTTAGGGAGTCCAAGTACACTTTGGTCCCTGCAAATTTGCTTTAATGACCTTTCACCAATATGTGCTAACCTTTTGTGCCATACTTCCAATTCTGTGAGTGTCTGACTACCATAATTAAGAGAGCAATGTTTCTAGTGTCCTGTAATTCAAATGTGAACAATCTACCTGTCTTTTCACCTTTTGCAATTCTTCTGAATCCTTGACTTGGATCTTCAACAAATGCTCCTGCCTTTGTGAACCTGACTTGCAACCCTTTCTCTACTATCTGCCCAACACTTATCAAATTCTTTGTAATGGTAGGGACATAGAGTACCTTACTGAGTAGGTTGATGTTTCCATCAGGTGCTTTGACATTGCCTATTTTCTCCACAGGATGTTTTGTATCATCTCCTGTTTGTACCTCATGCTTATTCCTTGGATCTTCTAAATCTGATAGGAGTGCCACATTTCCTGCCACATGATTTGAACAACCTGAATCTATGTAGAAAATATGCTCATCAGATTTACCTTGTGGCATAGCCATGTTCATGATCAATAATGAATCCTCTTTGTTTGAGTCTTCTGTGTAGTTATTGTAGTCTCTCCTTCCTTTGTAGCCTCCTTGATAGTTTGAATGATTGTAGTTGTTGTAGTTGCCATGGTAGTTGTTGAACCTTCCTCTTGAGTAGCCATAACTTCCTCTATTGTATCCTCTGCCTCTTTGATTCCTGGAATTCCTAAAGCAATTTTCAGTTGTATGATTAGTTAATCCACAAATAGAACATGAGTTGGAGTCTTGGGATCTCCCCCTGCCTTGTCTACCTCCTCTTCCTCTACCTCTGCCATGTCTTCCTCTACCTGCATAGTTAGCTTGATATGTACCTGCTTCATCATCCACTTTCCTTTGCCTTTCCTTTGTTATCTTTAGACTTGCTTTTATCCGTGTATAAAGCTGAAGATTGATTACCTTTAGAGCTTTCTCCATTTTTGATAAGCTTTGCCTCTTGAGTAAGTAATTGTCCAATGAGTGTGTTGAAATCAGGTACATGCATGTCCATGTACAAATCCATAGCTGTGGTGAATGCTTCCCACATATCATCTGCCTTCAAGCCATTGATGACCTGCCTTACAATTTGCTCTTCATCTATTACCTCTCCAATGCTTCCCAACTGATCCGCTATGTCCTTGAGCTTTGTGACAAAATCAGTCACATTTTGTTTGGGAGCCTTCTTGAGAGTTGTGAAATCCAGCCATAGTTGATGCTTCCTAGCTTTAGTACTTGAAGAAAAGAAAGCTTCAAGTGCATCCCACACTTCCTGAGATGTCTTACAACTTCTAATGTGAGGCAACAAAAAATCTGAGATAGAGTTGAGGAGATAAGACCTTGCAAGTGCATCCTTGGAGCACCATGTGCTCAATCTTTCTTGCTCTTTTTGTGTTGGTTGACTTTTGTTCCTGAAACTTGGCATAACTTCATCTCCAGCCACATAACCATATAAACTTCTACCTTGGAGATAAGCTTCCATTCTTAATGACCAAGTTGAGTAGTTACCTCTGTCCAATTTGTCAATTGATGAAGGAAATCCATCTGCCATGTTGTCCAACCTTGCTCTGATACCACTGTGAAGAGATGGATAGGTATGTGTTGAAGATGAAGAGGTGTTGCAAAATCTTTGCTCTACACCAGCCAAATGAACTCCAGGAGTAGATGGTGGGCCCTTTTAGCTTGCCAATGGATGTATTAGACACCCTATGTACCTTGGAAGATCACTCTCAAAAAGATAGATCAAAACAGATAAGTTGGAGTTAGCTCAGAGGTGAAAACTTGCTATTCTTGGTTGATACACCTGTCCAGTGTTTTACATAATTCTCTGAGCACAGCAGCAATTAGATTAATTCCTCTTGGGGAAGGCTAGGTAGCTTAAAGAGCTAACTTTAGAGAGTAATCTCATCAAAAATAACAAACCACACACTGAGAATGACTTTTAACAAGTGATGACATCATCCCGATTTTCACGGGCTGCTAAAGAAATAGACCAGTGAGCAGAAAAAGTAACATAACTCAAGATGTAAGAATCCAATGATCATGAAAATTTGTATGCTTATACTAGACAGTAAGCTAAATCCAACAAGCTTAAAATCACTGAATTTGGATGAGTAAACACGGAGAAATGACTCTGACAAGATGACTGAAAAAGTCGGGTACCTGACAGAGAAGTGAAGATGAACATACCCTGTTGACTTCAAATGAACATAACTGAAGATTCCAACATCCAAATGACATGAAAATTTGTGAGCATATAGTAGACTTTACCAAGTTAAATCACTGAAAATGATGAACCAAGTGCAGAGAAACAATCTCTGCAAGCTGACTAAGAAAACTGAAGTAATGGGAGTGAGTAGTACACATCACAAGAACATGGAAAGATGAACTCAAATAATCATGAAAATGAAAAGTATATTGCTTGTACAATACAATGACTTACTGATACATATGTGTGCTTTGTAATCACACCTTGAAATGGCATAAAGCTCAGCTCTTGGAGGTCTTCACATAGGTCTCTCTAACCACGACTAAAAACTGCCATCTATTTATAGTTGAGTTTGGGAGGCTAACTTCCCTCAATCACTCTCCAATCAATCAATGATTGATTTGATTCTCTACCTACCACAAATCACGAATTCGTGGCTCCTCTTTCCATTCTTGATCATGTGGGCTCAATCACTTAAGATTCTCTTACTTTTACATTAAGTAAACTCTTCAAAAGTTACAAGAGGTAGTTCACAAGTGAACTTTACATAGTCTTCATTTTAAGGCTTTTTCTAAGACTTTGTGAGACTCAAGCCAATACTTAGGCTTGTCATAGACTTGCTCCAACAGCTCCCCCTCAAGCCAAGTATGCTTGAGTTCTTCAATCTTCCAAGATGACCCTCAAACCAATCATAGCCTTGAATTTGCAAAGCTTTGTACCATCCAATGCTTTAGTTAGAATATCTGCACATTGTTGATGAGTGGACACATATGATATTTGAATCTCCTTGCTTAGGATCTTCTCTCGTACATAATGATAATGAACTTCAATATGTTTAGTCCTTGCATGAAAAATAGGATTAGCAGCCAAGTGAATAGAACTCATATTGTCACCAAAAATAGTTGGAGTTCCAAACTCCAATCCAAGATCTTTGAACAATGTCTTCATCCACATAGCTTCCTGTGTAGCTATGGCAAGACCTCTATATTCAGCTTCAGTAGAAGAGAGAGCAACTGTGGGTTGCTTCTTGGATGACCATGAAATAAGCTTTGAACCTGCAAAGGTAAGATAACCTGAAGTGCTCCTTCTATCTTCCTTGGAGCCAGCCCAATCTGCATCAGAAAATAGCTTCAAACCTAAATCAGATACATAAGGATAGTAAAGTCCTTCATTTATGGTTCCTTTGAGATACTTGAGAATCCTTTTGGCAGCATCCATATGTGGTTTCCTTGGTGTGTGCATAAATTGGCTTAGCACACTCACACTGTAACATATATCTACTCTTGTCAATGTGGCATAGTTGAGACTACCCACTAGACTTTGATATGATGTGATGTCCTCTATGAGTTCACCTTCATGTGAGCTCAATTTGTGATTGACCTCCATTGGAGTACCTGCAATCTTACAATCTTGCATCTTGAATTTTGCCAACATGTCCTTAATGTACTTTCTTTGAGTGAGAAACAAACCATGATCTTTGTAGACAACTTCCAAACCTAGGAAGTAGGTAAGTGAACCCAAATCACTTATCTTGAACTCTTCTCTCATCTGATCTTTGATCTTCTTCATACCATCTGCATCATTTCCTGTCAATATAATATCATCTACATATACACATAGGTAGATGACCTCGGAATTACTCTTTTTAATAAAGAGTGAAGGATCTGCTTTGCTTGGTTGAAAGCCTTTGTCCTGCAAGAATGAAACAAGCCTGAAATTCCAAGCTCTTGGAGCTTGCTTGAGACCATACAATGCTTTGTTAAGTTTACACACATAATCAGGATAAACTTGACTCTCGAAACCAGGTGGTTGTGCCATATATACCTCTTCTGTTATCCAACCATTCAAGAATGCATTCTTCACATCTAGTTGAAGTATCTTCCAATTCTTGGAAGAGGCAATACTAAGCAAAACCCTAATAGTAGGCATCTTTGCCACAGGAGAGAAAGTCTCCTCATAATCAATTCCCTGAGTTTGTGCAAAGCCTTTTGCTACAAGCCTTGCCTTATACCTGTTAATGGAACCATCAGAATTCTTCTTGAGTTTATAGACCCATCTTGAGCCTATTACCTTCATGGATGAAGTCTTGGGCACCAAATCCCAAGTGTTGTTTTCCTCAAGTGCTTCAATCTCTTCCTTCATTGCATGCTTCCATTCTGTTTTTGCTTTGGCCTCTTCAAATGATGATGGCTCCTCTTGGTTTATGTCCTGTGCTATGTAGATAGAATGTTTAGTTACTAATGAGGTGTCAAACCCATACCTTTCTGGTTTTTTCTTTTCCCTCATAGATCTTCTTAGGCCATGATGTGATGATTCTGCCTCATGTCCAAGTTCCTGCAATTTTGCTTTATCTTTAGACTTCCATGCTTTGATCTTTTCCATCTGACATTCTTCATCATCCTCTGAGGTGTCTTGTTCTTCAATCTTTGATTGTTCTCTACCAAGCTTTGGAAAATCTTCTTCAAGATCATATGGTAAATTGATATTCCTGCATGAATCTTCATACCATGAATTGTTCTCATCAAAAACTACATCTCTGCTTACCAAGAATCCTTTGTTGGTAGGGTTGTATAACCTGTAGCCCTTTTGATTGTTGTCATATCCAATAAATACACACCTTTCTGCTTTTGGATCCATCTTGCCTCTAACCTGTGAAGGAACATGAGCAAAAGCAATACATCCAAAAATTTTACAATGATCTAAGCTTGGTCTTCTTCCATTCCAAGCCTCATATGGAGTCATCCCATCAAGGGATTTTGAAGGCAACCTGTTAATCAAGTAAGTGGCTGTAGATACAGCCTCAGCCCATAAGTAATTAGGTAAATGCTTTTCATTTAACATAGACCTTGCAGCTTCAACAATTGTCCTATTCCTCCTTTCTGCCACTCCATTTTGCTCAGGAGTGTACCTTGTAGTTACCTCTCTTTTGATTCCTCTTTCTTGAAGAAAAGAATCAAAATCATGGGAGAAGTATTCTCCCCCTCCATCTGACCTTAGCCTTTTTAGTGATTTACCTGTTTGATTCTCCACAAGAGCCAATATCTTTTGAAACATGAAAAAACTTCATCTTTGTGTTTCATAAAGAATAGGATAGTCCATCTGCTGCAATCATCAATAAAGGAAACATAATACCTTGATCCTGATATTGAAGCTTCCTTGCTTGGTCCCCATACATCTGTATGAACCAACTCCAAGAGATCTCCATGCATATAACCTTTCTTCATGAATGGTAACCTGTGAGACTTTCCAAACTGACATGCACTACACTTATAAATCATATGTTGTTTTGACAAGTTAGGGAGTCCAAGTACACTTTGGTCCCTGCAAATTTGCTTTAATGACCTTTCACCAATATGTGCTAACCTTTTGTGCCATACTTCCAATTCTGTGAGTGTCTGACTACCATAATTAAAGAGAGCAATGTTTCTAGTGTCCTGTAATTCAAATGTGAACAATCTACCTGTCTTTTCACCTTTTGCAATTCTTCTGAATCCTTGACTTGGATCTTCAACAAATGCTCCTGCCTTTGTGAACCTGACTTGCAACCCTTTCTCTACTATCTGCCCAACACTTATCAAATTCTTTGTAATGGTAGGGACATAGAGTACCTTACTGAGTAGGTTGATGTTTCCATCAGGTGCTTTGACATTGCCTATTTTCTCCACAGGATGTTTTGTATCATCTCCTGTTTGTACCTCATGCTTATTCCTTGGATCTTCTAAATCTGATAGGAGTGCCACATTTCCTGCCACATGATTTGAACAACCTGAATCTATGTAGAAAATATGCTCATCAGATTTACCTTGTGGCATAGCCATGTTCATGATCAATAATGAATCCTCTTTGTTTGAGTCTTCTGTGTAGTTATTGTAGTCTCTCCTTCCTTTGTAGCCTCCTTGATAGTTTGAATGATTGTAGTTGTTGTAGTTGCCATGGTAGTTGTTGAACCTTCCTCTTGAGTAGCCATAACTTCCTCTATTGTATCCTCTGCCTCTTTGATTCCTGGAATTCCTAAAGCAATTTTCAGTTGTATGATTAGTTAATCCACAAATAGAACATGAGTTGGAGTCTTGGGATCTCCCCCTGCCTTGTCTACCTCCTCTTCCTCTACCTCTGCCATGTCTTCCTCTACCTGCATAGTTAGCTTGATATGTACCTGCTTCATCATCCACTTTCTTTGCCTTTCCTTTGTTATCTTTAGACTTGCTTTTATCCGTGTATAAAGCTGAAGATTGATTACCTTTAGAGCTTTCTCCATTTTTGATAAGCTTTGCCTCTTGAGTAAGTAATTGTCCAATGAGTGTGTTGAAATCAGGTACATGCATGTCCATGTACAAATCCATAGCTGTGGTGAATGCTTCCCACATATCATCTGCCTTCAAGCCATTGATGACCTGCCTTACAATTTGCTCTTCATCTATTACCTCTCCAATGCTTCCCAACTGATCCGCTATGTCCTTGAGCTTTGTGACAAAATCAGTCACATTTTGTTTGGGAGCCTTCTTGAGAGTTGTGAAATCCAGCCATAGTTGATGCTTCCTAGCTTTAGTACTTGAAGAAAAGAAAGCTTCAAGTGCATCCCACACTTCCTGAGATGTCTTACAACTTCTAATGTGAGGCAACAAAAAATCTGAGATAGAGTTGAGGAGATAAGACCTTGCAAGTGCATCCTTGGAGCACCATGTGCTCAATCTTTCTTGCTCTTTTTGTGTTGGTTGACTTTTGTTCCTGAAACTTGGCATAACTTCATCTCCAGCCACATAACCATATAAACTTCTACCTTGGAGATAAGCTTCCATTCTTAATGACCAAGTTGAGTAGTTACCTCTGTCCAATTTGTCAATTGATGAAGGAAATCCATCTGCCATGTTGTCCAACCTTGCTCTGATACCACTGTGAAGAGATGGATAGGTATGTGTTGAAGATGAAGAGGTGTTGCAAAATCTTTGCTCTACACCAGCCAAATGAACTCCAGGAGTAGATGGTGGGCCCTTTTAGCTTGCCAATGGATGTATTAGACACCCTATGTACCTTGGAAGATCACTCTCAAAAAGATAGATCAAAACAGATAAGTTGGAGTTAGCTCAGAGGTGAAAACTTGCTATTCTTGGTTGATACACCTGTCCAGTGTTTTACATAATTCTCTGAGCACAGCAGCAATTAGATTAATTCCTCTTGGGGAAGGCTAGGTAGCTTAAAGATCTAACTTTAGAGAGTAATCTCATCAAAAATAACAAACCACACACTGAGAATGACTTTTAACAAGTGATGACATCATCCCGATTTTCACGGGCTGCTACAGAAATAGACCAGTGAGCAGAAAAAGTAACATAACTCAAGATGTAAGAATCCAATGATCATGAAAATTTGTATGCTTATACTAGACAGTAAGCTAAATCCAACAAGCTTAAAATCACTGAATTTGGATGAGTAAACACGGAGAAATGACTCTGACAAGATGACTGAAAAAGTCGGGTACCTGACAGAGAAGTGAAGATGAACATACCCTGTTGACTTCAAATGAACATAACTGAAGATTCCAACATCCAAATGACATGAAAATTTGTGAGCATATAGTAGACTTTACCAAGTTAAATCACTGAAAATGATGAACCAAGTGCAGAGAAACAATCTCTGCAAGCTGACTAAGAAAAACTGAAGTAATGGGAGTGAGTAGTACACATCACAAGAACATGGAAAGATGAACTCAAATAATCATGAAAATGAAAGTATATTGCTTGTACAATACAATGACTTACTGATACATATGTGTGCTTTGTAATCACACCTTGAAATGGCATAAAGCTCAGCTCTTGGAGGTCTTCACATAGGTCTCTCTAACCACGACTAAAAACTGCCATCTATTTATAGTTGAGTTTGGGAGGCTAACTTCCCTCAATCACTCTCCAATCAATCAATGATTGATTTGATTCTCTACCTACCACAAATCACGAATTCGTGGCTCCTCTTTCCATTCTTGATCATGTGGGCTCAACCACTTAAGATTCTCTTACTTTTACATTAAGTAAACTCTTCAAAAGTTACAAGAGGTAGTTCACAAGTGAACTTTACATAGTCTTCATTTTAAGGCTTTTTCTAAGACTTTGTGAGACTCAAGCCAATACTTAGGCTTGTCATAGACTTGCTCCAACAGCTCCCCCTCAAGCCAAGTATGCTTGAGTTCTTCAATCTTCCAAGATGACCCTCAAACCAATCATAGCCTTGAATTTGCAAAGCTTTGTACCATCCAATGCTTTAGTTAGAATATCTGCACATTGTTGATGAGTGGACACATATGATATTTGAATCTCCTTGCTTAGGATCTTCTCTCGTACATAATGATAATGAACTTCAATATGTTTAGTCCTTGCATGAAAAATAGGATTAGCAGCCAAGTGAATAGAACTCATATTGTCACCAAAAATAGTTGGAGTTCCAAACTCCAATCCAAGATCTTTGAACAATGTCTTCATCCACATAGCTTCCTGTGTAGCTATGGCAAGACCTCTATATTCAGCTTCAGTAGAAGAGAGAGCAACTGTGGGTTGCTTCTTGGATGACCATGAAATAAGCTTTGAACCTGCAAAGGTAAGATAACCTGAAGTGCTCCTTCTATCTTCCTTGGAGCCAGCCCAATCTGCATCAGAAAATAGCTTCAAACCTAAATCAGATACATAAGGATAGTAAAGTCCTTCATTTATGGTTCCTTTGAGATACTTGAGAATCCTTTTGGCAGCATCCATATGTGGTTTCCTTGGTGTGTGCATAAATTGGCTTAGCACACTCACACTGTAACATATATCTACTCTTGTCAATGTGGCATAGTTGAGACTACCCACTAGACTTTGATATGATGTGATGTCCTCTATGAGTTCACCTTCATGTGAGCTCAATTTGTGATTGACCTCCATTGGAGTACCTGCAATCTTACAATCTTGCATCTTGAATTTTGCCAACATGTCCTTAATGTACTTTCTTTGAGTGAGAAACAAACCATGATCTTTGTAGACAACTTCCAAACCTAGGAAGTAGGTAAGTGAACCCAAATCACTTATCTTGAACTCTTCTCTCATCTGATCTTTGATCTTCTTCATACCATCTGCATCATTTCCTGTCAATATAATATCATCTACATATACACATAGGTAGATGACCTCGGAATTACTCTTTTTAATAAAGAGTGAAGGATCTGCTTTGCTTGGTTGAAAGCCTTTGTCCTGCAAGAATGAAACAAGCCTGAAATTCCAAGCTCTTGGAGCTTGCTTGAGACCATACAATGCTTTGTTAAGTTTACACACATAATCAGGATAAACTTGACTCTCGAAACCAGGTGGTTGTGCCATATATACCTCTTCTGTTATCCAACCATTCAAGAATGCATTCTTCACATCTAGTTGAAGTATCTTCCAATTCTTGGAAGAGGCAATACTAAGCAAAACCCTAATAGTAGGCATCTTTGCCACAGGAGAGAAAGTCTCCTCATAATCAATTCCCTGAGTTTGTGCAAAGCCTTTTGCTACAAGCCTTGCCTTATACCTGTTAATGGAACCATCAGAATTCTTCTTGAGTTTATAGACCCATCTTGAGCCTATTACCTTCATGGATGAAGTCTTGGGCACCAAATCCCAAGTGTTGTTTTCCTCAAGTGCTTCAATCTCTTCCTTCATTGCATGCTTCCATTCTGTTTTTGCTTTGGCCTCTTCAAATGATGATGGCTCCTCTTGGTTTATGTCCTGTGCTATGTAGATAGAATGTTTAGTTACTAATGAGGTGTCAAACCCATACCTTTCTGGTTTTTTCTTTTCCCTCATAGATCTTCTTAGGCCATGATGTGATGATTCTGCCTCATGTCCAAGTTCCTGCAATTTTGCTTTATCTTTAGACTTCCATGCTTTGATCTTTTCCATCTGACATTCTTCATCATCCTCTGAGGTGTCTTGTTCTTCAATCTTTGATTGTTCTCTACCAAGCTTTGGAAAATCTTCTTCAAGATCATATGGTAAATTGATATTCCTGCATGAATCTTCATACCATGAATTGTTCTCATCAAAAACTACATCTCTGCTTACCAAGAATCCTTTGTTGGTAGGGTTGTATAAC
Organism: Ceratopteris richardii; assembly: GCA_020310875.1. Lineage (NCBI taxonomy): Eukaryota > Viridiplantae > Streptophyta > Polypodiopsida > Polypodiales > Pteridaceae > Ceratopteris > Ceratopteris richardii. The sequence goes on along the minus strand of MU261858.1, from coordinate 70,075 downwards.
CTGTAGCCCTTTTGATTGTTGTCATATCCAATAAATACACACCTTTCTGCTTTTGGATCCATCTTGCCTCTAACCTGTGAAGGAACATGAGCAAAAGCAATACATCCAAAAATTTTACAATGATCTAAGCTTGGTCTTCTTCCATTCCAAGCCTCATATGGAGTCATCCCATCAAGGGATTTTGAAGGCAACCTGTTAATCAAGTAAGTGGCTGTAGATACAGCCTCAGCCCATAAGTAATTAGGTAAATGCTTTTCATTTAACATAGACCTTGCAGCTTCAACAATTGTCCTATTCCTCCTTTCTGCCACTCCATTTTGCTCAGGAGTGTACCTTGTAGTTACCTCTCTTTTGATTCCTCTTTCTTGAAGAAAAGAATCAAAATCATGGGAGAAGTATTCTCCCCCTCCATCTGACCTTAGCCTTTTTAGTGATTTACCTGTTTGATTCTCCACAAGAGCCAAATATCTTTTGAAACATGAAAAAACTTCATCTTTGTGTTTCATAAAGAATAGGATAGTCCATCTGCTGCAATCATCAATAAAGGAAACATAATACCTTGATCCTGATATTGAAGCTTCCTTGCTTGGTCCCCATACATCTGTATGAACCAACTCCAAGAGATCTCCATGCATATAACCTTTCTTCATGAATGGTAACCTGTGAGACTTTCCAAACTGACATGCACTACACTTATAAATCATATGTTGTTTTGACAAGTTAGGGAGTCCAAGTACACTTTGGTCCCTGCAAATTTGCTTTAATGACCTTTCACCAATATGTGCTAACCTTTTGTGCCATACTTCCAATTCTGTGAGTGTCTGACTACCATAATTAAAGAGAGCAATGTTTCTAGTGTCCTGTAATTCAAATGTGAACAATCTACCTGTCTTTTCACCTTTTGCAATTCTTCTGAATCCTTGACTTGGATCTTCAACAAATGCTCCTGCCTTTGTGAACCTGACTTGCAACCCTTTCTCTACTATCTGCCCAACACTTATCAAATTCTTTGTAATGGTAGGGACATAGAGTACCTTACTGAGTAGGTTGATGTTTCCATCAGGTGCTTTGACATTGCCTATTTTCTCCACAGGATGTTTTGTATCATCTCCTGTTTGTACCTCATGCTTATTCCTTGGATCTTCTAAATCTGATAGGAGTGCCACATTTCCTGCCACATGATTTGAACAACCTGAATCTATGTAGAAAATATGCTCATCAGATTTACCTTGTGGCATAGCCATGTTCATGATCAATAATGAATCCTCTTTGTTTGAGTCTTCTGTGTAGTTATTGTAGTCTCTCCTTCCTTTGTAGCCTCCTTGATAGTTTGAATGATTGTAGTTGTTGTAGTTGCCATGGTAGTTGTTGAACCTTCCTCTTGAGTAGCCATAACTTCCTCTATTGTATCCTCTGCCTCTTTGATTCCTGGAATTCCTAAAGCAATTTTCAGTTGTATGATTAGTTAATCCACAAATAGAACATGAGTTGGAGTCTTGGGATCTCCCCCTGCCTTGTCTACCTCCTCTTCCTCTACCTCTGCCATGTCTTCCTCTACCTGCATAGTTAGCTTGATATGTACCTGCTTCATCATCCACTTTCTTTGCCTTTCCTTTGTTATCTTTAGACTTGCTTTTATCCGTGTATAAAGCTGAAGATTGATTACCTTTAGAGCTTTCTCCATTTTTGATAAGCTTTGCCTCTTGAGTAAGTAATTGTCCAATGAGTGTGTTGAAATCAGGTACATGCATGTCCATGTACAAATCCATAGCTGTGGTGAATGCTTCCCACATATCATCTGCCTTCAAGCCATTGATGACCTGCCTTACAATTTGCTCTTCATCTATTACCTCTCCAATGCTTCCCAACTGATCCGCTATGTCCTTGAGCTTTGTGACAAAATCAGTCACATTTTGTTTGGGAGCCTTCTTGAGAGTTGTGAAATCCAGCCATAGTTGATGCTTCCTAGCTTTAGTACTTGAAGAAAAGAAAGCTTCAAGTGCATCCCACACTTCCTGAGATGTCTTACAACTTCTAATGTGAGGCAACAAAAAATCTGAGATAGAGTTGAGGAGATAAGACCTTGCAAGTGCATCCTTGGAGCACCATGTGCTCAATCTTTCTTGCTCTTTTTGTGTTGGTTGACTTTTGTTCCTGAAACTTGGCATAACTTCATCTCCAGCCACATAACCATATAAACTTCTACCTTGGAGATAAGCTTCCATTCTTAATGACCAAGTTGAGTAGTTACCTCTGTCCAATTTGTCAATTGATGAAGGAAATCCATCTGCCATGTTGTCCAACCTTGCTCTGATACCACTAGTGAAGAGATGGATAGGTATGTGTTGAAGATGAAGAGGTGTTGCAAAATCTTTGCTCTACACCAGCCAAATGAACTCCAGGAGTAGATGGTGGGCCCTTTTAGCTTGCCAATGGATGTATTAGACACCCTATGTACCTTGGAAGATCACTCTCAAAAAGATAGATCAAAACAGATAAGTTGGAGTTAGCTCAGAGGTGAAAACTTGCTATTCTTGGTTGATACACCTGTCCAGTGTTTTACATAATTCTCTGAGCACAGCAGCAATTAGATTAATTCCTCTTGGGGAAGGCTAGGTAGCTTAAAGAGCTAACTTTAGAGAGTAATCTCATCAAAAATAACAAACCACACACTGAGAATGACTTTTAACAAGTGATGACATCATCCCGATTTTCACGGGCTGCTACAGAAATAGACCAGTGAGCAGAAAAAGTAACATAACTCAAGATGTAAGAATCCAATGATCATGAAAATTTGTATGCTTATACTAGACAGTAAGCTGAATCCAACAAGCTTAAAATCACTGAATTTGGATGAGTAAACACGGAGAAATGACTCTGACAAGATGACTGAAAAAGTCGGGTACCTGACAGAGAAGTGAAGATGAACATACCCTGTTGACTTCAAATGAACATAACTGAAGATTCCAACATCCAAATGACATGAAAATTTGTGAGCATATAGTAGACTTATAGAGCTAACTTTACCAAGTTAAATCACTGAAAATGATGAACCAAGTGCAGAGAAACAATCTCTGCAAGCTGACTGAGAAAAACTGAAGTAATGGCAGTGAGTAGTACACATCACAAGAACATGGAAAGATGAACTCAAATAATCATGAAAATGAAAGTATATTGATTGTACAATACAATGACTTACTGATACATATGTGTGCTTTGTAATCACACCTTGAAATGGCATAAAGCTCAGCTCTTGGAGGTCTTCACATAGGTCTCTCTAACCACGACTAAAAACTACCATCTATTTATAGTTGAGTTTGGGAGGCTAACTTCCCTCAATCACTCTCCAATCAATCAATGATTGATTTGATTCTCTACCTACCACAAATCACGAATTCGTGGCTCCTCTTTCCATTCTTGATCATGTGGGCTCAACCACTTAAGATTCTCTTACTTTTACATTAAGTAAACTCTTCAAAAGTTACAAGAGGTAGTTCACAAGTGAACTTTACATAGTCTTCATTTTAAGGCTTTTTCTAAGACTTTGTGAGACTCAAGCCAATACTTAGGCTTGTCATAGACTTGCTCCAACAGCTCCCCCTCAAGCCAAGTATGCTTGAGTTCTTCAATCTTCCAAGATGACCCTCAAACCAATCATAGCCTTGAATTTGCAAAGCTTTGTACCATCCAATGCTTTAGTTAGAATATCTGCACATTGTTGATGAGTGGACACATATGATATTTGAATCTCCTTGCTTAGGATCTTCTCTCGTACATAATGATAATGAACTTCAATATGTTTAGTCCTTGCATGAAAAATAGGATTAGCAGCCAAGTGAATAGAACTCATATTGTCACCAAAAATAGTTGGAGTTCCAAACTCCAATCCAAGATCTTTGAACAATGTCTTCATCCACATAGCTTCCTGTGTAGCTATGGCAAGACCTCTATATTCAGCTTCAGTAGAAGAGAGAGCAACTGTGGGTTGCTTCTTGGATGACCATGAAATAAGCTTTGAACCTGCAAAGGTAAGATAACCTGAAGTGCTCCTTCTATCTTCCTTGGAGCCAGCCCAATCTGCATCAGAAAATAGCTTCAAACCTAAATCAGATACATAAGGATAGTAAAGTCCTTCATTTATGGTTCCTTTGAGATACTTGAGAATCCTTTTGGCAGCATCCATATGTGGTTTCCTTGGTGTGTGCATAAATTGGCTTAGCACACTCACACTGTAACATATATCTACTCTTGTCAATGTGGCATAGTTGAGACTACCCACTAGACTTTGATATGATGTGATGTCCTCTATGAGTTCACCTTCATGTGAGCTCAATTTGTGATTGACCTCCATTGGAGTACCTGCAATCTTACAATCTTGCATCTTGAATTTTGCCAACATGTCCTTAATGTACTTTCTTTGAGTGAGAAACAAACCATGATCTTTGTAGACAACTTCCAAACCTAGGAAGTAGGTAAGTGAACCCAAATCACTTATCTTGAACTCTTCTCTCATCTGATCTTTGATCTTCTTCATACCATCTGCATCATTTCCTGTCAATATAATATCATCTACATATACACATAGGTAGATGACCTCGGAATTACTCTTTTTAATAAAGAGTGAAGGATCTGCTTTGCTTGGTTGAAAGCCTTTGTCCTGCAAGAATGAAACAAGCCTGAAATTCCAAGCTCTTGGAGCTTGCTTGAGACCATACAATGCTTTGTTAAGTTTACACACATAATCAGGATAAACTTGACTCTCGAAAACCAGGTGGTTGTGCCATATATACCTCTTCTGTTATCCAACCATTCAAGAATGCATTCTTCACATCTAGTTGAAGTATCTTCCAATTCTTGGAAGAGGCAATACTAAGCAAAACCCTAATAGTAGGCATCTTTGCCACAGGAGAGAAAGTCTCCTCATAATCAATTCCCTGAGTTTGTGCAAAGCCTTTTGCTACAAGCCTTGCCTTATACCTGTTAATGGAACCATCAGAATTCTTCTTGAGTTTATAGACCCATCTTGAGCCTATTACCTTCATGGATGAAGTCTTGGGCACCAAATCCCAAGTGTTGTTTTCCTCAAGTGCTTCAATCTCTTCCTTCATTGCATGCTTCCATTCTGTTTTTGCTTTGGCCTCTTCAAATGATGATGGCTCCTCTTGGTTTATGTCCTGTGCTATGTAGATAGAATGTTTAGTTACTAATGAGGTGTCAAACCCATACCTTTCTGGTTTTTTCTTTTCCCTCATAGATCTTCTTAGGCCATGATGTGATGATTCTGCCTCATGTCCAAGTTCCTGCAATTTTGCTTTATCTTTAGACTTCCATGCTTTGATCTTTTCCATCTGACATTCTTCATCATCCTCTGAGGTGTCTTGTTCTTCAATCTTTGATTGTTCTCTACCAAGCTTTGGAAAATCTTCTTCAAGATCATATGGTAAATTGATCTTCCTGCATGAATCTTCATACCATGAATTGTTCTCATCAAAAACTACATCTCTGCTTACCAAGAATCCTTTGTTGGTAGGGTTGTATAACCTGTAGCCCTTTTGATTGTTGTCATATCCAATAAATACACACCTTTCTGCTTTTGGATCCATCTTGCCTCTAACCTGTGAAGGAACATGAGCAAAAGCAATACATCCAAAAATTTTACAATGATCTAAGCTTGGTCTTCTTCCATTCCAAGCCTCATATGGAGTCATCCCATCAAGGGATTTTGAAGGCAACCTGTTAATCAAGTAAGTGGCTGTAGATACAGCCTCAGCCCATAAGTAATTAGGTAAATGCTTTTCATTTAACATAGACCTTGCAGCTTCAACAATTGTCCTATTCCTCCTTTCTGCCACTCCATTTTGCTCAGGAGTGTACCTTGTAGTTACCTCTCTTTTGATTCCTCTTTCTTGAAGAAAAGAATCAAAATCATGGGAGAAGTATTCTCCCCCTCCATCTGACCTTAGCCTTTTTAGTGATTTACCTGTTTGATTCTCCACAAGAGCCAAATATCTTTTGAAACATGAAAAAACTTCATCTTTGTGTTTCATAAAGAATAGGATAGTCCATCTGCAGCAATCATCAATAAAGGAAACATAATACCTTGATCCTGATATTGAAGCTTCCTTGCTTGGTCCCCATACATCTGTATGAACCAACTCCAAGAGATCTCCATGCATATAACCTTTCTTCATGAATGGTAACCTGTGAGACTTTCCAAACTGACATGCACTACACTTATAAATCATATGTTGTTTTGACAAGTTAGGGAGTCCAAGTACACTTTGGTCCCTGCAAATTTGCTTTAATGACCTTTCACCAATATGTGCTAACCTTTTGTGCCATACTTCCAATTCTGTGAGTGTCTGACTACCATAATTAAAGAGAGCAATGTTTCTAGTGTCCTGTAATTCAAATGTGAACAATCTACCTGTCTTTTCACCTTTTGCAATTCTTCTGAATCCTTGACTTGGATCTTCAACAAATGCTCCTACCTTTGTGAACCTGACTTGCAACCCTTTCTCTACTATCTGCCCAACACTTATCAAATTCTTTGTAATGGTAGGGACATAGAGTACCTTACTGAGTAGGTTGATGTTTCCATCAGGTGCTTTGACATTGCCTATTTTCTCCACAGGATGTTTTGTATCATCTCCTGTTTGTACCTCATGCTTATTCCTTGGATCTTCTAAATCTGATAGGAGTGCCACATTTCTTGCCACATGATTTGAACAACCTGAATCTATGTAGAAAATATGCTCATCAGATTTACCTTGTGGCATAGCCATGTTCATGATCAATAATGAATCCTCTTTGTTTGAGTCTTCTGTGTAGTTATTGTAGTCTCTCCTTCCTTTGTAGCCTCCTTGATAGTTTGAATGATTGTAGTTGTTGTAGTTGCCATGGTAGTTGTTGAACCTTCCTCTTGAGTAGCCATAACTTCCTCTATTGTATCCTCTGCCTCTTTGATTCCTGGAATTCCTAAAGCAATTTTCAGTTGTATGATTAGTTAATCCACAAATAGAACATGAGTTGGAGTCTTGGGATCTCCCCCTGCCTTGTCTACCTCCTCTTCCTCTACCTCTGCCATGTCTTCCTCTACCTGCATAGTTAGCTTGATATGTACCTGCTTCATCATCCACTTTCTTTGCCTTTCCTTTGTTATCTTTAGACTTGCTTTTATCCGTGTATAAAGCTGAAGATTGATTACCTTTAGAGCTTTCTCCATTTTTGATAAGCTTTGCCTCTTGAGTAAGTAATTGTCCAATGAGTGTGTTGAAATCAGGTACATGCATGTCCATGTACAAATCCATAGCTGTGGTGAATGCTTCCCACTTATCATCTGCCTTCAAGCCATTGATGACCTGCCTTACAATTTGCTCTTCATCTATTACCTCTCCAATGCTTCCCAACTGATCCGCTATGTCCTTGAGCTTTGTGACAAAATCAGTCACATTTTGTTTGGGAGCCTTCTTGAGAGTTGTGAAATCCAGCCATAGTTGATGCTTCCTAGCTTTAGTACTTGAAGAAAAGAAAGCTTCAAGTGCATCCCACACTTCCTGAGATGTCTTACAACTTCTAATGTGAGGCAACAAAAAATCTGAGATAGAGTTGAGGAGATAAGACCTTGCAAGTGCATCCTTGGAGCACCATGTGCTCAATCTTTCTTGCTCTTCTTGTGTTGGTTGACTTTTGTTCCTGAAACTTGGCATAACTTCATCTCCAGCCACATAACCATATAAACTTCTACCTTGGAGATAAGCTTCCATTCTTAATGACCAAGCTGAGTAGTTACCTCTGTCCAATTTGTCAATTGATGAAGGAAATCCATCTGGCATGTTGTCCAACCTTGCTCTAATACCACTGTGAAGAGATGGATAGGTATGTGTTGAAGATGAAGAGGTGTTGCAAAATCTTTGCTCTACACCAGCCAAATGAACTCCAGGAGTAGATGGTGGGACCCTTTTAGCTTGCCAATGGATGTATTAGACACCCTATGTACCTTGGAAGATCACTCTCAAAAAGATAGATCAAAACAGATAAGTTGGAGTTAGCTCAGAGGTGAAAACTTGCTATTCTTGGTTGATACACCTGTCCAGTGTTTTACATAATTCTCTGAGCACAGCAGCAATTAGATTAATTCCTCTTGGGGAAGGCTAGGTAGCTTAAAGAGCTAACTTTAGAGAGTAATCTCATAAAAAATAACAAACCATACACTGAGAATGACTTTTAACAAGTGATGACATCATCCCGATTTTCACGGGCTGCTACAGAAATAGACCAGTGAGCAGAAAAAGTAACATAACTCAAGATGTAAGAATCCAATGATCATGAAAATTTGTATGCTTATACTAGACAGTAAGCTGAATCCAACAAGCTTAAAATCACTGAATTTGGATGAGTAAACACTGAGAAATGACTCTGACAAGATGACTGAAAAAGTCGGGTACCTGACAGAGAAGTGAAGATGAACATACCCTGTTGACTTCAAATGAACATAACTGAAGATTCCAACATCCAAATGACATGAAAATTTGTGAGCATATAGTAGACTTATAGAGCTAACTTTACCAAGTTAAATCACTGAAAATGATGAACCAAGTGCAGAGAAACAATCTCTGCAAGCTGACTGAGAAAAACTGAAGTAATGGCAGTGAGTAGTACACATCACAAGAACATGGAAAGATGAACTCAAATAATCATGAAAATGAAAGTATATTGCTTGTACAATACAATGACTTACTGATACATATGTGTGCTTTGTAATCACACCTTGAAATGGCATAAAGCTCAGCTCTTGGAGGTCTTCACATAGGTCTCTCTAACCACGACTAAAAACTGCCATCTATTTATAGTTGAGTTTGGGAGGCTAACTTCCCTCAATCACTCTCCAATCAATCAATGATTGATTTGATTCTCTACCTACCACAAATCACGAATTCGTGGCTCCTCTTTCCATTCTTGATCATGTGGGCTCAACCACTTAAGATTCTCTTACTTTTACATTAAGTAAACTCTTCAAAAGTTACAAGAGGTAGTTCACAAGTGAACTTTACATAGTCTTCATTTTAAGGCTTTTTCTAAGACTTTGTGAGACTCAAGCCAATACTTAGGCTTGTCATAGACTTGCTCCAACAAATATGCATACATTTCAAGAGCATGAGATGCACAACTATCATGATAATCTAGAAAGTAATGCTTTAGCTATTGTGCATGCTCTTTGATGGAGAGTGGAGCCAAGGGTTGTGCATCAAGTGAAAGGATGACTGAGGTTTGGAGAAGGAATGGAACATCTCCACGAGATCAACCTAATATTTGTTCTAGTCTTCCTTGGTGGCACAAACTGATTTAAGATCCACTTCTATGTGAGGCTAGAATCTTTTTTGCTTGATTGCTTACTTTTGGCACTATGAATCTTCCTTTTAGTGTGTCAGCGAAGGTCTAAACTTGCCCCTATGGGGCTTTGGGCAAAAAGGTTTCTTGGAAAGCATCCCCTCATACTCCCCCCCTCCTTGTTTTCTATCATCCATGACATAAATTTTTGAGACAAGGGTACAAATTTAGCTTGAAGTAAATATCTTAGAACCCATACGTGATTATATGGACTACATGAGGCACTAATAGTCTCAAGTATCCAAACTATTTGACTACCAATTGTGGCTCTTTTCATGGAGACTTTCTTCTTTGAATTGGCTTTCTATATGAGGCTCATTTCTTCCTGCAAATGCAAGGAGAAGCTTGAGATCATGTTACCAGTTTCTTGGCACCCCAATGTGTGATGAGCAACAACACCCATATATTGGAGTTAGACGTCTACAGAAGCACGCGAACAGCACAAGGAAGAAGAAGAAGCTTGAAGCACAAACACACAATACTGAATGTATTACTAGAGAATGTACAAAGATAAGTAGCCCATTAGGGCAATAGGCGTATATACAAGCCGGGGGAAAAAAACCTCCTAAAGAGGGAAAAAAATGCCCCAGCGGTGCTAGTGTGTTCACACACATCACTACCTAAATATATCAACAAATCCTCCCTGGGAGTGATGTGGTGAACAAGGAGCTGGCACTCATGTATAAGGAAGTGCCAAGCTATGTGGAAATCACTCCACAAAAGGAAGTAAGCCCAAAGCTTTGCGGAAAGCTTCAAACTTCTCCCTAGGCAGAGCCTTCGTGAAAAGGTCTGCAATGTTCTCCTGCGTGGGCACATATGCCAAGCTGATCTCCCCAGCAGAGAACCTCTCCCTGACATAGTGATAATGCACCTCAATGTGCTTAGTGCGAGCATGGAACACAAGGTTCCTCGCAACTGCCAATGCGCTCTGACTGTTAGTGAAGATAGTGGTGGCAAAATTCTGACCAACACCCAAATCAGCCATAAGGCGTCTGAGCCACACACACTCAACAGTAGCTGTGAAAGCTAACCCTATACTCAGCCTCACAACTGGAAGTGGCCACAGTAGGCTGCTTCTTGCTCAACCAAGATATACATGAGCTACCAAGCATGAAGCAAAAGCCACTAGTGGACACACGAGTGTCATAGCAACTAGCCCAATCAGAGTCAGAAAAAGCATGCAAATCTGGCGGTAGTGATCCCCCCTTGGGATAAAACAACCCAAGTAGCCGAGTACCACTCAAGTAGCGAACGGTGCGCTTAACCGCCTACCAATGCTTGACTCCTGGGCAATGCATAAATCTGCTCATGTGTGAGACAACAAACTGAATATCTGGCCGAGTAATGCATAAGTAAATCAAGCATCCAACAGCCTGCTGATAAAGAACAACATCAAATGCATCTCCAGCATCATGAAGACTCAATCGTAAACCTGTCTCCATAGGAGTGGAAATAGGCTTACAGTCTTCAAGGCCAAAACGCTGCAATAATGTGTCAATATATTTCGTTTGACACAAAGCCATTCCACCATCAACTTGCATAAACTGAATGCCCAAATAGTGATGCAAATGCCCCAAATCAGACATCTCAAATGAGGCATGCAAATCAGCCTTAAAATCAGCAATATGCTTCTCAATAGGACGAGTGAGCAGCATGTCATCAACATAGACAACAATGATCAGAAGCACATCATTAGCACGCTTAACATATAAGGTGCTTTCAGTTGGACTGTTCTCAAAACCATGTGCAATCAGATAGGCATGCATCTTCTCATACCAAGCACGTGGTGCTTGCTTTAAACCATATAATGCCTTCTTTAACCTGCACACCTGGTTTTCATGCTCTTTCTACACAAAGCCGCGGGGCTAAAAAACATACACTTCTTCATGCAAGTCACCATTCAGAAATGCAGTTTTAATGTCCAACTGATGTACATTCCAACCATGATGGCCGTGCGCATAACCCTTTGCAACAAGCCTAGCCTTATACCTGTCAACTGTACCATCAGGTTTACACTTCAGTTTGTATACCCACTTAGTGCCAATGGCCTTCTTGCCAGGAGGCAAGTCACATAAAGACCAAGTACCATTCTTCATTATTGCATCATATTCAGATTGTATAGCACCCATCCAATTTTCTGAATTTTGCGCTTCATCAAACGAAACAGGCTCATTCTCACCACAGAGACTAGATGCAGCCATAGCATAGCAATCTGATGCAAAAGAGGCAAAATGAGAGCCTGAACGAGTACGATATGACAGAGGTGCATCTAACAAAGTCTGCACCACCCATTTTGGCATAGTTTTTGCCTACTCAATATCAGCTCTCTCATCAACTAGTGCATCATGTAAATCTGCATCAGAAATGGAATGATCTGCATCATCACAGGAAACCTGCAAAGGCTGAGAAGTTGCCTAATTAGGACCAGCACTAGACTGTCCACCTGTAAAAAGATGCATCAAAGTATCATACATGTCTTTAGAGCTAACAGATGTCTCCTTAGTACATGAAAGCAATGGTTGAATAGCATCTTCCACAAATACAACATTAAGGCTAATGAGAATGTGTTTAGTCTATAGATGATACAGACGATAGCCTTTACTTTCAGAACTGTACCCTACAAAAATACATTTTACTGCTTTATCGTCCAATTTTCTGCGATGTTGTTAAGGCACTAGTGCATATGCCAAACAACCAAAAACACGCAGCTGAGCAACAGATGGCTTGTGGTCATGTTGAGCCTCATATGGAGTGATAGATTGCAGTTCTTTAGTGAGACACCTGTTGAGGACATATGCTGCACACATGACAACCTCAAGCCAGATACTATGTGGTAAAGCCTGACTCTTGACCATGCACCTTGCCATCTCCATGAGTGACCTGTTCTTTCGTTCAGCAACTCCATTCTATTGAGGTGTATACAGCACTGTGCACTGGTGTTTTATCCCACGTTCAGCCAGAAATGCATTAAATTCATTCCCCCCCTCGATCAGAACGGAGGGTGCCCATTTTACATGCTGACATATTTTCAGCCAAAACCAAAAACTGTTTAAAGCACATGAACACTTCGGACTTTGCTTTGAGTGGATATACACATGCATGCCTGGAAAAATCATCAATAAAAGTCGCGAAGTAAAGGTAATTTCCAAAAGAGGGTGTTTGCATACGACCACAAACATCACTATGTACAAGCTGCAATTTCTGTGTAGCCCGAACTGAACCAACTTTTGGGAAGGAGAAACACTACATTTTGCCCAAAATACAGCCTTCACAAACATGTTTTCCAGGTGCCTCTAGTTTGGGCAAAGAGGACACCATTTCAGATTTTTGTAGGCGTAGCAAACTAGCAAAATTCAGATGACCAAAGCGTGCATGCCAAAGCTTTGCATCTGACATAGCCTGAGAATCATTTACTGCACATGCCAAATCATTTATAGATCTTCCATAGTCTATGAGCTTATACAGCCCACGACATAAAATGCCAGAAGCAATAATCACATCGCCATTTGACAGATCATGAACTGTACACCTGTCATGAACAAATTTCACAACCAAGCCAATCTTGGCTAATGCAGAAACTGGAAACAGGTTCTTTTTTATCCCTGGCACAAATACAGCATCTGACAAAGTGAAAGAACTACCATCGGCAGTAGTCAAAATGATCTTACCAACTCCCATAACAGGATAAGAGGAGTTGTTGGCGCATGTAACAGTATTCCCTGTAGGGGCATGCTCGAGTGAAGAGAAGAAACTGTGCTGCGAGGTAATATGTTTGGTTGCCCCACTGTCAAAATACCAAACATCTGAGTCTATTGCAGACATGCACTGCTCATGAGAAGATGGGTCAAAACTGCAGACAGTAGTAAACGCCCATTCTTCTTCCTGCACAAGATTTGCAGACTCTGTTTTTTGTGTAGAGGCCTCTGCAACAACCATTCCAACCTCTTTCTTCTTTGCCTCTTTAGCAGCCAGTTTTGGACAGTTCTTTATGATATGATCATTCCCTTTCTCATCTTTATCTTCCTTCTTCGAATATACAGAATTAGCAGATTTCTGCTTACTAGTTGAAGAGGTCCATTTTCCTTTGCCCTTCTGACTAGCTAGGAAAGCTTGATCTGCAACTCGCATAATGGACCTATTCTGCCTGGACTAATCTTCCTGCAACAGAACAGAGACTAACTCCTCAAATGATAAGGCATTCGGATTGCCTTTCATCATCAAACGAAGACTAGAAGCAAAACTCTGATATGAATCAGGAAGACCATTCAGAACGGTCTGCACAGTGAGCTATCTGGTATAACCTCATCAGCACAAATCAATTGTTCCTTCAAGTCTTTGATCTTTGTTAGGAAGCTGTCCATAGAATCACCTTCATTCATGTGCTCACTCTCCAACTGTTTTCGGAGCTAAGCAACACGAGCCTCATTCCTAGCTTGGTACAATGTGGTAAGTGTATCCCAAGCATCCTTAGCTATTATGCAAGAGCGAATGTGAGGAATAATAGCACGTTTGACAGACAAAGCTATCAATGCATGTGCCTGGGCATCTCTGCCATCCCAGTGAATCTGCTCTGCAGTAGGTGCAGCAGAAACAGTAGCACGAACAAGAATCTGCGGAGCAGTACCTGTAGTCAGAGGTGTAATAGGACGTCTTTCAACACCCTGCACAATGTTCCACAATCCTTTTGCAACCAATACATGTCGCATCATATAAGCCCACAATGGGTAGTTGGTACCATCCAACTTATCCTCAATAACTAACATACGGAATACATCACTGCTTTCAGCCATGGATGGTGACTAAAATACCTTGATGCAGAAAATTGACTGTATCTCAAAAAGTTGAACAGAACTGCCGAGACGAGTTCTGCTAGACCTGTAGCAGACTTCGAGACGCTTAAACTGGCGAACAAAAACTGGTATATACCTTTGGCACAAAAAGAGGAAATAGCCTGCACAAGCTCTGCGATAGTGCATTTGGAGATTGAGTATGCTCACCAAATTTTGTGCAAATCTGAGACTACAAATGGAGGAGTGCCGACGCTGCCGTAGATGAAGCGACGACCTGCTATGATACCAATTGTTGGAGTTAGACATCTGCAGAAGCACACGAACAACACAAGGAAGAAGAAGAAGAAGCTTGGAGCACAAACACACAATACTGAATGTATTACTAGAGAATGTACAAAGATAAGTAGCCCATTAGGGCAATAGGTGTATATACAAGCCAGGGGAAAAAAACCTCCTAAAGAGGGAAAAAAATGCCCCAGCGTTCCTAGTGTGTTCACACACATCACTACCTAAATATATCAACACCATATTGATAAGAAAATTGACCATATGTTTAGCAGAGTGGCCTAATTGAGCAGCTATAAGTGGTCATGTGTCTGTGATGAGATTTGCACTTGAATGCATTTGACACATGGCCATGGAAAAGGCTTGTGGTTGTATGAATGACTCCATGGGTATTCTTCTATGCGTCCTTTATCTTAGCAGCATAAGCATCATTATAGGTGTAGAATTTTTTATTTGAAGGCCTAGCCTCTATGTTCATACATATTCCATGTGAACAAATTTCTGGTTCTACTCCTTTCAAATCTCTATAAGTCCATGCAAAAACATCCCTATATTGTCATTAGAGGCTCACCATTTCCTCTTCTTCTTCTTCTTGGCTTAAGTCTTCTCCTAAATAGACATGTATATCTCTTCATGATCTTCAATTGATATTATAATCTTTTTCCTTTTTCCCTTATTATCGTAAGCTTCTCCCATTAATGCTTCTCTCTTACGCCTTCTCAGTAAGATCTTCCTATCTTCAACTTCATACTTCTTGAAACTACTTTGCACTTTGAATAGGGATTCTTATGTGGGATAATTCCCCTTGAAGGAGAATGAATATAATGGTAGAAAAAAATGGCAAGTTAGAATGGATTGAAATGGAAATGAAGTGTCTCTTGGATTTAAAATGGAGAGACTCATGTAGATGCAAATGGGACTGAGGTAGAAGATCACATGTTATCAACACCCCCTCTATAGCTCTATTTTGGAGTAGTTGAATGCTATAGAGGTCCACCAAGCGCTAGGGTGGAATTGGGGATAGAACCTTTATGAACATGTCCGCCAAGTAGGGTATATTTTCTCAAATCCAAGGTAGAAACATTTTTTAGGGCATCAAGAGGCAAGTCTCTCAACCTCATACGCCATCGGAGAATGGATTCATTGAAAGAAAGATTCAATGCATCATGGAAATGGCATGCACTATGCTTCTCAACAAAGCATTACTATTCAAGTTTTGGGTTGAAGTTGTACAGACTACAAATCCCAATGTCAATGACTTTAAAGTTTTTGGATATGAAGCATTTTTACATGTGCCCAAGGAAGATGGACATAAGTTACAATGTAAGTACAAGAAAAATCTATACATTGGCTATAATGAGTATTCTAAGGCATACAAGTTGTATGATCTTGAGAACCACTCCATCACCATTTCAAAAGATGACATCTTTGATGAAGCTTCAAAGTACTCAACCAAAGATCCAAGTTCATGTTTGAGTCTAGCCATCTACACTTCAAAAGGAAACACAATTATTTCTAAGCAAAACTAAGAAGCAAGTACTTCTCACCAAGCTAGGAGACCTCAAAGGAACATCAAGAAGCATCAAAATGAACAAAGTCACTATGTGAATTATGTACTTATGCATCACATTCATCATATTTAAGAGCCTTCCAATTTCAACAAAGCTCAAAGTCAACCTGAGCAGGAAGAATAATCTATGCAAAGTGAAATGGATGCAATTGAAAAGAACAACACTTTGTCTTGAATTCCTTGGGCTATGATATCCTTGGTGCTAGGTTCAATCATGTTCACGGATGTGTTGTCAAATAAAACTTGTTTGTGATGTTGTGTGATTGCCTTGACAGAGAGGAGGTACATACACAAGTTGGGCTATGATATCCTTGGTGCTAGGTTCAATCATGTTCACGGATGTGTTGTCAAATAAAAATTGTTTTGTTTGTGTGATTGCCTTGACAGAGAGGAGGTTCATACACAAGTTGGGTACAAACACTACAATTGTGGCTTCAGGAATTTTGCAAAGAAAAGCTTGAAGGAAAGTATGTCGTTAAATGGAAAGAAGTTGAAGAGAGTGATCAAAAAATAATGCGATTCAATCATCATTCCTTATCACATGGGGAGAGATGTCGTTATGTGGTGGTACGTTCAATTGAAGTACATGATTTTCTAAATTCTCATAGGATAACGAAACATGTAGTGTTACATGTGGCATAATGATAGAGAAACAAGTGGATTTTCCAAATTCTCATAGGATCTTAGTTGACATCAGTTATGATGTCAACCATTTGTGATTTGACATCAAATATGATGTTAATATATTTTTTTTGAAATCATGATGAAAATGCCTGAGATCGAATGTACCTACTTTCCTTGTCACATGAAGTGTGATAAGAAAATTGTGTGCATCTACACAATGGGGCGGATGCAGAGAGTTCTTATAATTCACTCTTCTCTCTCTCCCTCTCTCTCTCTCTCCATCTGAGAAGTAGCTAGTGATGAATAGCACTCTTGCTATTAACACGTGGACCTCTGCAATGTGCAGTATGCACATACTTCTATCGTCGACTGAAGTCAAGGATGTATTGTTTTTTTTAATATAAAGGAAGTTCGGCATTAGCCTACTCTTCCGGACTTGAATTAAATAAAGAAAAGTACAAGAGAAGGGGACTAGTGCCCACGGGACCCCCCAAATTCCACAAAGCAGGGGAGGCTTTTACAGAGCTTAGATGGCATTACAAAGAAGGTTAATCACCCTCTCATCACCCTCATGAGGGGCCCACTTGGGTTTAAGCTTGTTATTGATCAAAAGGAGAACTTGATGATGCCTGAAGGGGGGGGGATTTCTTACAGTTAACAATCCTTTTGCCAAGGAGTAACAACGATTTCTCAGATGACCACTCTTTGGGTGAGTCACCGAAGTTGAAAGTACATCTTTCCCGCCATATTTTCCATAGGACCTCCCCTTTGATGGCGTTCCAAAGAGTCGCGGAGCAACCGATCGCTTCTCCCAGCAGGGCTTGCTGCCAACTGAGATGTTTGTGAAGTCTAATTTTCTTTCCAACCGTCTGCCAGAGTCTATTGGAATTGGGGCAAGTAAAGAAGATGTGTGAAACGTCTTCAATAGACCGGTAGCAGCGTTTGCACCAGGGAGGAATCCCAGAAAGTTTGCTAGCCTTAAGGTTGGTCCAGATTCCATGATGAAGAATTTGCCATAAGAGGACAAACTTTTTGATTTCTATGAGGGGGTGCCAGATCGCCATGAACTTCATGTCCCACCGAAGCTGCGTCCATGACAGGCACCACTTCTTGTTGAGGTTAATCTGATAGTCAATCGTTTCTTTGATGTTCGGGATTTTTGATAGGCATTCCCATTGTGCCATTTGAGACCAAGCAAACTTGACGTGTCGTGTCCCATGAGAAGGCGAGCTTTGTGTCGGTCCCAGGCGAGACATCTGCTTTGCAAAGTGTTCCATTCTTCGTACAAAATGTTGACGCAAGGGTCAATATCCTCGAAGTTGATCCAGCGGTTGGTGTCTTGTTTCCAGAGATGTTTCCATTTTTTGAAGCCTTTGTTCCATAGCTTCTTGGCATTTGAATGTTCCAAGATTCCACACTCCGGATGCCATGGATCGAAAACCAGATAGAGTCCTTTTGTCTGATACCGGCAGCCCACTTCCAGTCTTCACTAATTCTTGTGTAGCTTTTGACTTTATTCCAACTCTTCCATAGGGAGCACATGAGATTAGAGCCTTTCGGGAAGACAGGGATCGGGGAAAACAGCAAGGCCAAGATGTCAAGATTCTTCCAATTTGGGAAACCCATGAGAGCCAACTCATTCTTGTTTCTGAAGATCAACTTGGCCCACGAGGCCTCCCCATTGCACCAAGCCTTAATCATCCATTTGGCTGCCAGTTTGTTAGCCATGCACCCAATGTCCAGGATACCAAGTCCCCCACTATCTCTATGGCTGGTGCAGATGGACCATTTGATTTTAGGCACCCCCCTCCTATTGTGGTCGGCCGTCCAAAGGAAGTTTCTACAAATACTATCCAGTTTGGACAGATCTTGCTCTTTTGGTCTCCAACAAGAAAGGAAATAAATGGTAGAAGAAAGGAGGAACGTGTTGATAACCATAGCACGACCAACAAGATTGATTTGCATACCTCTCCAATAGTTAAGCTTGTTTTCAAGTTTGGCCAGCACCCAGTTCCATCGCTGTTCCATAGAGATGCCAAACCCCAAAGGGATCCCAAGAAGCCAAAAAATTTGACCTTGGGGAATGATTTGACAGCCATGATCAATGAGAAGGCTGGGCTGAGACCCCACAATATCTCTAAAGGCAGTCTTAGAGTGGTTGATTGTGGATCTAGAGGCTTCACAAAAAGTAGCTAGACACCTCCATAACATCTCCAGGCTGGTACTATCATTGTGAACAAATGCGTTCATATCATCGGCAAAAAGTCTCATGGTGATCTGACTGTGGTCATGAGGCAAACAGAGGCCTTTGATATTACCAGCTTCCACTTGATGCGCCACAAGTCTACTAAGCCCTTCCGTGGCAATGGCAAAGAGAAGGGGAAGCCAATGGGCACCCTTGTCTCATAGATCTTCTAAGTTTGATCACCTTCGAAAGTTTGTCGTTAATGTTAGTTTGGGTCGATGCGTTTCCGAGAAGGATCGCGATCATCTTGGTGAATTTCTAACTACATCCAAGATCTTGGAGCAACTGTAGAATATAGTCCCATTCTAGCCTGTCGTAGGCTTTATCAAAGTCGATCTTGAGGAAGACCACGTCATGTTTAGACTCATTTGCAAATTCAAGACCTTCCCAAATATCCATAATGGTTTCCAAAATTGACCTGCCTTTGATGAAACCTTTTTGGTCCTCGCTTAACCATGCTCTCAAGTGGCAAGAGATTCTGTTGGCAGTGACTTTGGCAATGATCTTGTATCTTGTTTGGAGCATCGTAATAGGATGCCAGTTCTCTATTCTATTCTTTTCCCCTTTTTTGTGTATTAACTTGATAATACCATTGTTGAGACAAGAAGGAAGCGCACCAAACTTGAGTGCCTCTTGCCAAACCAGACGATGAGGGGTGGCAACCACCAACTTGAAGGATTTAAAGAACTCATTAGTGAGCCCGTCGGGTCCTGGGCTTTTACCAGGAGGGAGGGCATCAATGACCTCAATGATTTCTGCTTCAGAGATAGGGGTATGTAGCAGGGAGCGAAGGTTGAGTGGTATCCTGTGGGGGGCAACCCTAGATATGGCTGCCATATAGTCCCTTCTATGGTGGGAGAGGGGGTTCGAGGTCCCCAGGAGTCTCGTGAAGTGCCCTTCAATGATCCCAAAATTATCTTCTTCCTTATTGCATACATTGCCATTTAAGTCTAGCAATAAGGGGATCGATTCTCTGTTATGTTTCCTTTTAAGGATACGGCACATCTCTTTGGTGGGTTTGTCAGCTTTGCCAGCCCACCACTCCTTGAAGAAAATTTGCAAATTTTTCCTTTGTATTTCTTCCTCGTATCTCAACAACGCTCTAATTTTTCGAAGACCTTTCTGGGCTTGAGATTTTCCTTTGTTCACTTCCTCCTCGAGCCTCCAGAGTCTGTGATATAGAGCTTCTCTGCGAGCCTGCTGCACAATCTCGAGCATCTTCCTGGATCTAATCATGATCTGTTGTGACTTATCGACCGCACTTCTCCAGCACTTGGCTGGGGACAAGCCGGATGCGAATGCCTCCTTCCACACATCAACAATTTCTTGATGGGCGGAGGGGAGAGAGAAGGAGGGCGCACTGGCGTGGAACCAAGGAGCCTTACAGATCTTGGTGGAAGGTTGGAAAGTGATAACGATCGGGTAGTGATCAGAGATGGTGAGGTTGGTGCGTTGCGAGAGGGAAGGGTGGCCCCACTGATGAATAAAACTCTGAGAAATGTAGCATCTATCAAGTCTAGCTTTCCTCAGGTCCTCGCCGGCTTGGAGATTTGACCAAGATAAGCCATTCGAATCTTTGAATTCGACCAAATCCAAGTGTAGTTTGGTTTTGTCTCACGTTTCTTTCTCCTGATTGTCGATGACCCTGCCCTTGCCCATCCATCTGTCCATGGGGTCCTCCACCATGTTGAAGTCACCACAGATAAGCACGTTGTGGGGGAGCGAGTCCAAGGAGGCCCAAGTGTTCAGTCTCTCTACCTCCCCATTAGGGGCAGACAAAGAAACTAAAGTAAAACAAAAAGGAGCACCAAAAGAAACAGCAATCCATCAATGGCATTCATCTTTGATGGAGTTCTCAAGCTTTTCAAACCAGAATTGATTAATACCGATTTCCGTTCCACCGGACCCCCGTTGGTGCGTCGTTGAAATCCAAACATGGGTCCAGGAGACATGTCTAAGCCGTTTCTGGAGGTCTTCTCCGTCAATTTTAATCTCCTGAATACATATAAAATCTGGGTTTAAGCTAATGTCGCGAAGCCATTGACCAATGATGGTCGCTCTTGAGGGGTCGATTAGCCCTCTAGCATTTAGCGAGATGATGATCATTGTCGTGGTGAGCCCTCTTTGCGGGAGGGAGCTTTGTCCTTTCTTTTCTTGGATTCATCTTTCTTTTTCGCTGGGATCGGATGCCGAATTAGCAATAGGTTCTTGTGGGGGCTTTTCCAGGGTAACTCCATAGGTTGTTTTCCTTTGCGGGATGCCTCCTGTTGAGAAGAACTGGGCACTGTTTTCGACACCGTTTCCGGAATGGTCGATCCGATGATGGAACTTTCACTGTCCATGTTATCTTCGTTACTAGTAGTAAAGCCGTCTTCTTTGCTTGTAGTGTAGCCCTCTTGGGAGGTTTCTTTATTGTCAGGAATCTCTAGAGCTTTGTCGTTGGTGTCCACCTCAAGTTGGTTCCCACCTGGGTAGTCAAACTCATTGATCTCCTTTTCCAGATTGTAATACAAGTTGCTGGAGGGGGTAATTGACATGTTGTTTCGCTCAGAAGTTGCCCTAGGGCTTCTTTTCCTTCTTCTTTTGACTTCGATGAACCCGTCTGCATCAGCTTTTGGATTAAGGGGGGCCTTGACTTCCTCTTCCTTCGTCGAGTGAGTCAATGCCCCTTTGTTGTCTTGAGCATTTCTAGAGGCTTCTTGATTTTGCTTGCTTTTTTGTCTCAAAGGGCAATCTTTAATCCTGTGACCTTGTTGGCCACAACGAAAGCACGCGTTGGGAAGGTTTTTGCAATTGATGTCTTGCTCCCATACGTCAAAGATGTATTGTTGCCCATCAACGGTATGCATGCCATCAATGGTTTGCAAGCACACTTCAAACAGAACTCCTTCTCTCTCTCTCGTGTCCACACTCGCATGTGCTCTTTGAGAGCATGCATGTAGCTACGATAGAGGCCGAGAGAGATCATGAGAGTTTCTTCAGTCAATCGGAATTGGTTGCAAACATTGGAACTCCGTTGTATTTCTTCACTCAATAAGGGAAAGGTAGATGCCTTTGGTGAAATTTGCAAGTAATAATGATGTTTTCATTGTGTGTTATTCCTCGTGCAAGCAGAGTTGTAGTGTTTGCCACTATAGTGCTCTATGAGAGAGTGGCCTTGCGCTCTTAGGCTCGCTTCATACTGAGACTCCGGAACAGGAGCTACTTGTGAGCGCATTCCGGGTGGAATCCCATAACGTGTGCAACTGTTCCGCGGGTAGATTCACACAAGGCGGCAGAAGAAAAGCACTACGTGGCAGACGCGAGACTCTAGGGGTGGGAGGGGGAGGGTCGGAACAACGAACGCAAATATGTTCCATGATGTGACAGTTAGACCATGCTGGGCTGCCGCTCTTTCTGAATAAGCAGGTTGAGAGTTCCAGTACGCGGCAAATTTTGATTGGATCTGATTCTCAAAAACAGCGGGATACCGGTCAATGTGAATTGAACCTTACCTTGTAGACAAGGAGGACCACATATGACATTGCCCTCCCCTAGTCGATCAATTCCAGTTGTTCACGATTGGGCCTTCTCATGAACTGCAGCTTGTTACTCCTCTCATGTGTGTGACATTTATAGGGGAACTTGTGACTGCACCACCTACACCTCCCCTTGATCTTTCACTTCTTACAACTCCCTCTTCTCGAGATTTCCTTTTTCTCAGGATGTGTCACTACACAGACAACCTTCAATTGTCTTCTGTGTTGAACTTTGTGGAGCATTATCACAACCTTCAATTGTCTTCTGTGTTGAACTTTGTGGAGCATTATCACAGCAGGCCATCCACATCACCTCCTAGTCTCTCATTCACTATATCTCTAACAAAATCAAAGTATGCACACGAGAGATTACAAGCTTGCATAACATTTGCGAAAGACACAAGTGGTTCCACAAGCGGGGCTATTAAACCATAATCCAAGAGCTTCATCTTCTCTTTGCGAGATGATGGCCCCGACTCCCATTTGAAAGAGATAGAGGAATCAACGTACTAATGCTTTGTGCATATGCAAGTATTTGATCATGAGGAAGTGGGGATGAGGAATTGCAACAATGGGAGGAAGAGGGGAGTTAGATTTGGCAAGGAGATCGACTTCATATACATGCAAAGAGATAAATATAGGGAGAGATATGTTTTTTTCTCATATTGTAATTCAAGACTAAGTGCACCACAGGTTCCACAAATCAATACCACCAAATGAGTGAGATTATACCACGAAGATTGTTACAACACAAGGTTCACCAAAATTGTGGAGATAACCGAGAAATGCCACCATTATGGATGCTAAAGATTGTTTATAAACACCTCAAAACAAATTAGATGCAAGCTCAATGCTTCAAAATTAGTTACAAAATGGATCATAGATCACCAAAGAATGCCAACAATATGGGTGGGACAGTGGGAAAATGGGGGTTAAAGGGGTGGAATAATATATCAAAGGAAGGGTGGGGAGTAGGAAAATGGGTAAAATGAGACCAAAAAGAGCATAAAAGGATGCAAAAGGCTTCTCCAAATGAGTGGAAAGTAGCACCACCACACCAAGATGACCACTTAGTGAAATACCCCAACTACCAATCATTCTGATACCATGTAGAGAGTACATGCAAGGAAGCAAAAAGAAAAGAAACGTTTACTCACAAAATGAAAGAGAGTGAGAGGCTCAAATTGAGTAAAACAAGAAATGTGTAAACTCACATGGATTAGAAATGAGCTTACCAAGAGCATCGAGTAGGCTCTACAACCTTCTAACCAAGTACAAAGTGGGGGAGAGTCCCTCTTTATATAGAGTTGGAGGAGGTTCTAGAAATTACATCATATGTGGGATAATTCCCCTTGAAGGAGAATAAATACAATGGTAGAAGAAAATGGCAATGTATCCAAATACAAGGAGATACAATATAAAATGGAATGAAATGGAAATGGGCTCCTATGTGAGGAGATGGTGAGATAGATTCCAAAGATGAGTTGGTGTTGCACAAAGCCTACTCTACACCTACCAATCCAACTTCAAGGGTGCATAATAGACTCCTTTAGCTTCATAGTCTCAACTGTTTGCAACAAAAAAAATAACTTGTATATGCAAGAAATGTGAAAAAACCTTCTATTTTGGCAATATAAGTGCTCGATATTATGCTCAGAGTACGCAACCTAGTATGAATTGACCCAAGAACTTTTGCACACATCTAGAATAGCTAACTAAAGCAAGTTCTTTCATCAATATAGTTGTACCATACATTGAGAACTGAATCTAACAAGTTAGGGGGGTCATCGCGACTTTTCAGGATCTAGAAGGTGTGCAGACATAGTCACATTCCTAGCTTCATATCTCAAGATTTTCTGAATCAAACCTAATGTAGATGGTACTCAGAAATGTACTTGTAGACATGTATCAAAATGTATATACTAATGAACATATGATACAACGGAAGTGTAGTGGACCACACATAGGTAGTGTGAGCTCAATTTATGCTCACTTAAGTAACTCAATGTATGCTCACTTAATTATCTCAATGTCTCTCAGAGTGGCTCACATATTGCATGACTAAAAGCATGTCTATTTATACTCATAGTTTGATTTTGAATTTGAATTTTACCTCACCTAAAAGTGATCCTACACTTTAAGGGTGATTTGAATTCATTCTTCCTACCACATGAGTCATGGGTTTAGCTCTTAACTTCACGAGATTCCTGATTCTTTTAGATTTTACAATTATCCAAAGTAACTATGCTCAAAATGGCAAGCATGTGTTCACATGTAGTTCTTTCTTGTGAAGTGAGAAATGGATGTGTAGTCCTAATGTTTTTAGCAATGCACTTAGACTTGCTAAATCTACCAATAGCTCCCCCTCAAGGCTAAGATGCTTGATTCTTCAATCCTTCATGATCTCCTGCAAACCAATCATTGATTTGAATCTATTTAACTTACTTCCACCCAAAGCCTTTGTCATCATATCTACACATTGTTGATGTGTTAATACATATGAGAGTTGTATCTCTTAACTCATTATCTTTTCTCTGACATAATGATAGTGAACTTCTATATGTTTAGTCCTAACAGATAGGATAAGTAGCAAGATGTAATGAATTAACAAACTCCAAATATATGTGGAGTTGAAATGTTCAACACTAAATCTGAGTGTAGGATTCTAATCCACATAGCTTCTTGTGTAGCATTTGCAAGTCCTCTCTATTCGGCTTCTATTGAAGAAAGAGCAATTGTGGGTTGCTTCTTTGAGGACCATGAGATAAAATTTGTACCTAGAAAAGTAAGATAACCAGATGTGCTTCTCCTATCATATTTAGCACCTACCCAATCTGCATTAGAAAAGAGTTCAACATCTATATCAGATGTATAGGGGTAGTATAACCCTTGTGTGGTATGTATATTGAATGCTTGGTGACTAAAGAAGTATCATAGCCATACCGTTTTGGCTTCCTTTTCTCTCTAGTAGACCTTCTTATAGTTGTTGAGATGATTTTGCCACATCTCTCATCTCCTGCACTTTGGATTTGCCTTTGGATTTCCAAGAATTGGTTTCTCTTCTTGGAGTCTTCTAATCATCATCAGAATCACTTGATGCTTCAAGTGTAAGTTCATTTTTCTTTGACAATGTTGGAAAGTCTTCCTCCAGATCATAGAGAAGTTTGATTTTCCTACAATCATCTTCAAACCAAGATTTTTTTTCATCAAACACAACATCTCTACTTACACCGAACCCTTTGTTGCTTGGAGTGTATAGCCTATAACCTTTTTTATTAAGATCATACACAATAAAGATGCATTTCTCCACTTTTGGATCTAATTTGCCTTTGATGTGTGAAGCTATGTGTGCATATGCTATGCACCCAAAGATCCTACAATGATCAAGGCTAGGTCTTCTTTCATTCCATGCTTCATATGGTTTCATCCCACCCAATGCTTTTGATGGGAGTCTATTGATCAGATATGTGGCTCTAGATGCAGCCTCTACCCACAAGTTATTAGATAACTTCTTCTCATTTAGCATTGACCTTGCAGCCTCCACTATGGTTCTATTTTTCCTCTCTGCCACTCCATTTTGCTCTGCAATATACCTGGTAGTAATATCTCTTTTGATTCCTCTCTCTTGTAGATACGAATCAAAATCATGCGAGAAATATTCTCCCCCTCCATCTCACCTTATTCTCTTCAAAGTTTTACCTATATGATTTTCTACAAGTGCTAGATATTTCTTGAAACATGAGAATAAATCATCTTTATGCTCCATAAAGCATAATATTTTCCATCTTCTACAATCATCAATGAATGACACATAATACTTGGATCTAGAGATTGAAGGCTCCTTGCTTGGCCCCCACACATGTGTATGAACTAGCTTCAATAGGTCTCCATGAATATATCCTGTCTTTGTAAATGGTTGCATGTCTGACTTGCCAAATTGACAATCACTACATTTGTAGATCATGTGTTGTTTGGAGATAGTTGGTAGACCAAGTACACTCTAATCCCTATTGATTTACTTCAAACTCTTCCACCTATGTGAGCTAATCTTTTGTGCCAAATTTCCAACTCTGATAGAGTTTGGCTTCCATAATTGAATAATGCAATATTTATAGTATCTTGGAGTTCAAATGTGAATAATACCTAATTTTTCTCCCTTTGTTGTCCTTTTGAATCCTTGATGTGGATCCTCAGCAAATGCTCCATTCTTTGTGGATCTGACTTGTAGTTTGTTTTTGACAATCTGACCTACACTTATGAGGTTGTTGGTGATGGTTGGCACATAGAATACCTTGCTCAATAGGTTCATACTACCATATGAAGTTTTCACATTGCCTATCTTCTCCACTCGATGCCTTGTGTCATATCCTCTTTGGACTTCATGTCTAATCCTAGGATCCTCCAAGTCTAAGAGTAGATCTACATTCCCTACTATATGATTTGAGCAACATGAGTCTATATAGAGTACATGTTCATCTGCTTTACCTTGCTTCATGTTCATGTTCATGTTCATTAGAAAAAGTGAATCTTCTTGAGTTTGATCATGTGCATAACCTTCCTCGTATCGTCCTTGATAGTTTTTGTTATTGCATGAGTTGTTGTTGTAACCATTGTTATTGTTGAATCTACCTCTTGAGCTTCCATAGCCTCCTCTATTGTAACCTCTTCCTCTTTGGTTTCTAGGATTCAACACTTCTCATTAATGTGATTAGTTAGGCCACATATTGCACATGGAGATGAATTTTGAGTTCTCCCCCTGCGTTGTCTTCCTCCTCTGCCTCTTGCTCTTGAACCTCTACCTCTACATGCAAAGTTTGCTTGAGGGGTGCTACCTTCATCATCAAAATTTTTACCTTTGCCTTTGCTATCCTTATTCTTGTTCTTATCTATACAGAGAGAAGAGGTGTGCTTACCTTTTGAGTTTTCTCCATTCTTCATGAGATTTGCCTATTCATTACTTGCCTTACTATCTACTCTTCATCAATGATTTCTCCTATGCTTCCAAGCTGGTCTGCTGTGTTCTTCATTTTGGTGACAAAATCAGTCACACTTTGCTTGGGCATCTTATTGAGTTTGGTGAATTCCTCCATATTTTATTCTTCCTTGCCTTGATACTTGATGAGAAGAAGGCTTGAAGAGCATTCCAAGTCTCTTGTGAAATCTTACAATTATTGATCTGTGGAAGTAAAAAAATTAGAGATAAAGTTAAGAATGTATGACCTTGCTAGAGCATCCTTTGAGTACCATGTGTTTAACCTCTTTTGTTCTTCTTGATTTGGTTGACCTTTGCTTTTGAGGATCGGCATCATCTTATCTCTAGGTATGTAACCATAGACATTTCTCCCTTGGAGATAAGCTTCCATTCTAAGTGACCAATCTGAGTACTTACCTTGATCCAATTCGTCTATGGATAAAGGAAATCCATCTCCCATGTTGATTTGTTGTTGCTCTGATACCACTGTGAGGAGATGGTGAGATAGATTCAAGAGATGAGATGGTCTACACCTACTAATCCAACTTCAAGGATGCATAATAGAATCCTTTAGCTTCACAATGATGCATTTAGAACCACTAAGTCTTTTGGAACATCACTCTCATTTGTTTTCAACAAACAGATAACTTGCATATGCAAGAAATGTGAAAAAACCTATTTTGGGGATAGAAGTGCTCAGTATTATGCTCATATCTCACAACTTGGTATGAATTCACCAGAGAGCTTTTTCACACATTTAAATGAAGTGTATAGCTAACTAAAGCAACTTATTTCATCAATTTATATATGTCATACATTGAGAACTGAATCTAACAAGTCAAGGGCCCAACTTTTTAGGATCTAGAAGGTGTGCAGACATAGTCACTTTCCTAGCTTTATATCTCAAGATGTATTGAATCAAACCTTATAAAAATTGAATATGAACACTAGAAAATCTACTCTAAATATCCTAAGTTAAAGTATATCAAATGAGTGATTACACGCAGAGAAATTGATTCCACAAGATCATTGTAATGAAGAATATGCAACAGTAGACAATAGTCAGAAATGTACTTGAAGAAATGTATCAAAATGTATATAATAATGAACATATGATACAAGGGAAGTGTATTGGACTACACAAGCATAGTGTGAGTGCAATGTATGCTCACTTAATTGGCTCAATGTCTCTCAAAGTGGCTCACCCATATCCCATGACTAAAAGCATGTCTATTTATACTCATAGTCTGAATTTGAATTTGAATTTTCCCTCACCTAAAAGTGATTCTACACTTTAGGGGTGATTTGAATTGATTCTTCCTACCACATGAGTCATGTAGCTCAGCAACCTCCAACCCCAGCCAATGTGATTCTAGTGAAGTACGCAGTGACACAAGAGAATCTGAATAGAGCCATAGTGCCAGTAACACCATTGGTGTCAAAAAGTGACCCTAGCGATCATAGTTTTGACTCTACTCACATTGATAGCCCACAAGCTTACTACATGCAGTCACCTGAGCATAATGAGTCATACTATTATGAAGACTCGAGTGAACCCAGTTGGGAGCCAGAGTATGCAAATGTCATGTATGCAAACCCCAACTCTAGACCTCAACCTAGGAAGGTAAGACCCCCGTTTCCTAGAGGACCGTGCTATCGATGTCAGGGAGATCACCTCAATCATGATTGCCCTATGCCTGCACCTACACAACCCCAATCTATGACAATTCAAGGTTTTTGTCCCGATTGTGGGAAAGAGCATCTCTTGCAAGATTGTCCTAAGAACCCCAACAATATGCCAAAAATCACTCATATCAACGTTATTGGGTTAGTAGTAGGCTCTACAAGAAATGTAACTTCCACTGCCCCTGTGCAAGTGGTCACTAGAGCTCAAGCTTTACAGCAAAACCAAGGGTTAGGACAGGAAAAGAATCCTGAGGTTAGTGAGACTGAGAGCATAACTAAGAAGAGGACCAGAGCTTGGAAGGATAGTCATGAGAGAATGAAAAGGCAATGGGAAAAGAAGATGAAAGAACTCAAGGAAAGCCTAAGAGAAACAAAAGCCAAGATAATTGAACTCACATCTCAAACTCACTCTCACACTACCCCACCACCACCATTCCCATCTCCATCCAATCCACCACCTTCTAACCCACTTCACACAATTCCACCACCCCTTAGAGTAGGATCAGTCTTAGCAGATCCCACTCCCAAAGACCTAAACATGATGCTTAAGGCTTATCACGCCAGAATCCAAGAATGGCCAAACGTAACGGATCATGAAAAGTGTTACCCTAGAGCGGAACTAGAGCTTGAATGAACTAAAATCTGTGCTAAGATGGTGGAATTGGCTCAAACCATGTTTGAAGCCATTCGCCTCTTTAACTTCTCTAGTTCATCTAAGACACAGTTGCACTTTGATGGACTGCTAGAAAGATTGGAGAGGCTAATTGCACAATCACAAAAGGACCCCGCCTCTCAAAATAAGGACAAGGAAAATGAAAGGATAATCCTTCCTGCCCAGGAAGCTTATGTGCCTAACTCCACAAAACTCACATCTTCTTCTATGAATCCATGTTCACCAGAATTCCTACGAGAGATTCAAGAAGAGAAATGGGCTAAAGAAAGTGAAGTTCCTCCTTCCAGATGATGCGCATGATCAATTCCCACAAGACATTCCTTCCATTTATGAGGAGCAGGAGAGTGCCCAATCCCATGAGAGATTAGACTTCGAGTCTAATTCCTTACAAGAACTACCCCATTTCACAGGCCCATGGGAAGCTAAGTCTACTTGCATGAGAGCATCCACGCTCATGGTAAGAAATGAAGACTCAGTCATACCTAAGAACACAGAGGTGGTGAAAACACTAAAGTGCAGTGCAATCTTACTTTAGAAGAGCTACTCAATAGGCCGGATCTGTGGAAAAATGTAGCCAATCAAGTGCCAGAAGTAGAAAAACCTCATTTCTAGGTAGGATCTCATAGAACAGTGCTAGAAATACCCTTGGAAAAGATAGGACACATGAGTGAAGGAGAAGAAGGAAACACCTATCTTCCCATTACCCATCAAGGATACACAACCAAGGCAATTTTGGACTCAAGCGCAGGTGTTGCAATTGCTACCACTTCCCTATGGAAGCGTTGGGGCAAGCCAACACTCAGGCCAACAAGAATGAAATTACAGATGGCCGATGGTCACATTGAGAGACCCTTAGGGCTGCTAGAAGGAAGAACTCTCACTACATGCGGTGTTGAGTTTGAGCATACTTTTGCCATATGTGACTTTAGCAAGAATCAGGCCTATGAGATGATTTTGGGAAGACCATTTATGTGGTAGTCGCAAGTGGTACAAGATTGGGGAACCAATTTTTTGTATTTGCAACACTTAGGTGTTACAACCAAAGTCAATCTCAAAGATTACTCTCATAGAGACATACATCCTATTTAATGGAATCCCATCCATAGAGCTAAAGATGATACAGAATCAGTGCATTCCACAAGATCAGGATCCTCATGGATGCATGAAGACACTCACTTGTGGATGTGTAAAGTAGCACTAGAGGAAGAGAAAAGAGAAATAGCTAGAGAGGTAGGTGCAAAGGAAACCCATCGATCAATTCAAGACCCAGCCTATGCACCTCTAGTAGTTCCTGACGAAGAGTTTGAACCTCATGGTTGGGCAGAAATTTTAGCAACAATGGATGTAGCCATCAATGAAGAACAATGGACACCCCACTATGACGAGGATGGCTATGACATCTCAGTTTTCACAATAGAGCCAATCATGGGTGATTCGGTTATTGAAGAATGTGAACCTAACACTGATGCATTCGAGGATGCAAGTGACTCCGATCTAGAGTCAATCTTTATGGACCCTCCTTTTGCATCAAATGAGGAATATTTTTAGGAAGTAGAAGCTCACCCTCAGAGACATGAAGAAATTATGAATGACGTGAGATTAACCACACAAGACCACTAAGAACGAAGGCAAGAAGAGGAAGAAGAGAGAAGTCACACTAGAGGAGGAAGAATCTTTGTTTGAGGTCCCTGAAAACTTCAAAAAGTATGAGATAGATGATAGGAGAGTCATGATAAGAATGCCTAAACACAATGTATAAGCAAGAGAGGCCTATGATAATAAATAAACCACCAAGAAAATTGTGGTAGCCATTGAAGAAGGGGAAGAAAAGTGCACCTACATTGGACATGACTTGACGGAAGAAGAAGAGCAAGAGTTGATAGCCTTGCTAAGAGAATACAGAGATGTATTCGCTTGGAGTTACAAGGACTTGAAAGGTGTAGATCCAGACATATGCTCACACATGATTCCCATGACCTCAGATGCCAAATCTTCTAAGCAAAAGCCATACACATATAACAATAACTATGCTGCTAAGATAAAGGAAGAGATAGATCACTTGGTCGAAGCTGGATTCATCTATGAAATTGAGCACACTGAATGGGTATCCCCCATTGTAGTGGTGCCCAAAAAGAATGGAAAATTACGTGTATGCATTAACTTAAAGAAGGTTAGCGCATCCACTATGAGAGATAGTTATCGGCTTCCTATCATTGAGCATCTATTAGAAAGGGTAGCAGGCAAGGAAGTATACAGCTTCCTTGATGGTTTCTCGAGCTACAAGCAAGTGACCATAGCTCTAGAAGATCAACATAAGACAGCTTTTGTCATAGAGTGGGGCATATTTGCCTTTCGAGTAATGCCATTTGGTCTCACTAATGTGCGAGCTACATTTCAAAGGCTAATGTGTCATGTGTTCAAAGAGTTCTTGAGGAAGAATTTGGAAGTCTATGTTGATGATCTTTGTGCTCATTCCAACATAAAACAAACCCATATCCCTGAGCTGAGAGCTATCTTTGACAATATCAAGTCTGCTTGAACCCAAAAAAGTGTGTTTTCATGGTCAGGCAAGGCAAGATTCTAGGACACATAGTGTCAAAGAATGGCATATCCACGAATGAGGAGAAAGTGAGAGCTATTGTAGAGCTACCTAGGCCAAGGAATGTCAAGGAAGTGCAAGCTTTCATGGGGCATTGTGGCTATTATCGACATTTTATACATATGCATGCAATCATTGCAAAGCCCCTGTACTCCCTTTTGACTAACTTTGAGTGGACTGAAGAATGTGAAAAGTCCTTTAATGAGCTCAAAAGAAGATTGTGTTCAGCACCAATCTTGACTACCCCAAATTGGAACAAGTTGTTCCATGTGCATGTGGATGCATCCAATTATGCCATTGGATGTGTACTTGCATAACCTACTAGTGAAGGTAATATGGATCTCGTAATAGCCTATGCTAGTAGACATTAATATGCAGCTGAACAAAACTATACTACCACCAAACAAGAAGGATTAGGCATGGTATATGTAGTTAAAATGTTTAGAAACTATTTGCTTGCAAATAAGTTTAAATTTTTCAATGATCATCAAGCTCTACTATACTTGGTAAACAAGCCATGCAATATAGGTAGATTCATAAGATGGTTCCTCTTACTAATGGAATATGACTTTGAGGTAGTGGTGAGGAAAGGTAAGACTCACTTGAGAGAAGACCATCTCTGAAGGCTCACATCCGGAGAGGCCCCACAAGGAGTATCAGATGATCTCTCAGATGCTTACTTGTTTAATTTGGAAGTTGCACTGCAGTGGGCCAAGACACTAGTGCCAGTATTGACATATGGACCAAAACACCTAGTAATGAACACTCAAGATAGGGAGGTAGTAAAAGCCCAAAAGTACCATATCATGGTAGGGAGTATGTACAAGCATACAGATCAAGGGATATTAGCTTGTTGTGTGGAAGAAGAGGAGTACGCAAAATGGTTGCAATTAGCACATGTAGGTGCATTAGAGCAACACTACTCAAGGCAAAGAACTTTATAGACACTAAGGAGACTCGGAGTGCACTAGCCAACTATGGAAGCGGATGTCCATAAGTTGTGTAAGGAATGCCGAGTCTGCCATATTAGACCACCTGTGGAGCACGCTACACTGTACCAAATGTCTCTAATACCAGATTGGAGTGAACCATTGGTAGCCTTCCTGAGGATGAAAACATTCCCTCAAGACATGACCCTAGCTAGGCAAAGAAGTTTAGAACAAGAAGCCCTAGATTATGCTCTCATTGGAGATAACTTATACAAGTGTGGTAAAGATGGTTACCTAAGGCTATGTGTCCATGAGCGTGAATATCTTAAAATTTTGGAAACTGCTCACCAAGGTGTAGTAGGAGGACACGTTGGATCAGACCGTGTGATTAAGGCAATCCTATTTGCAGGCTTGTGGTGGCCAACCCTTCACATGGATGCACATACCTATGTGAAGCGGTGTGATGTTTGTCAGCAAACTCAGTATCCTATACGCAAAGATGAGATGCCGTTGAAACCAATGATGGATGGACGTGCATTCTCTAAGTGGGGAATAGACTTTGTAGGTCCTATTAACCCCCCAGCTAAGAGTTCACATGCTGAATACATCATTGTGGCCACAGACTATCTAACCAAGTGGGTAGAAGTGAAAGACACAACGAAGAATGATGCTCAAATAACAGCTAAGTTTTTATTTGAGAACGTGTTCACTAGATATGGGCTACCTATAGAGCTAGTAAGTGATAGAGGCACTCACTTCTTGAATGAAGTTATTGAAAATCTTCTCCAAGAGTTCTTGGTTATACACAAGAAGTCTGCCCCCTATCATCCACAAGCTAATGGGCAAGCCGAAAGCACCAATAAGATTCTATGCAATGTGCTGACCAAATTGGTAAATAATAAATGCTCTGATTGGGAAAAATAGCTACACCATGTTGTTTGGGCATATAGAGTTGCCTATAAAACAGTACTCCAAGCCACACCCTTTCAGATGGTATTTGGCCAAAATGCAGTGCTACCATTGGACTTCTTGATACCTACACTGAAAGTAGCACAAGAGCATGAGTGGATAGGGCATGAACTCTCTTCTAGAATCTTTGATCTTGAACGGCTAGGTAAAACGAGACTGAGAGTTGTCGAAGGGATATATGCAGCTAAGAAAAGACAGAAGGCATACTTCGATGCCCATGTGAAGGATAAAGGATTGAAAACAGGAGACTTAGTTTTAGTGTACACCCTGAAACAACACACCAGAAAGCTAGAGAAGCGTGGCTATGGACCCATGATTATTAACTGAATATCAACTAGTGGAGTGGTTCAATTAGCTACTCTAGAAGGTGACATCCTCCCTAGTTGCATCAGCAGATGTAGAGTCAAACTATGGAAGCTCAAGCCGAAGCCTTGGAATGCATCCGAAAAACGAAAATGAGGATACAGGGTAGAGATCAGCCTAGGACAGATGCCTATGAAGCTCCATGATATCATATGGCTATGTGTGAAATCTCAGGTGTAAGTTCCCATAGAATAATTGACCGATGTCCTTTTGTGACCTTAGAAATAGGACAAGGAAATAGTGCAAGAACTATACGGGCTTTAATTGACTCAAGTGTAGCCACTAGTGCTGTTAGACTTTCTTACTATCAAGAGTTAAAATTACGTGTCAGTCCTATAGAAGCATACCTAATAGGATTGGGAGGTGTGAAAACCCCTTGCATGGGCGAGGTGGAACTTCCCCTCTACATTCAAGATGTTATCTTGAGAGTTAAGGTGCTAGTGTGTCAAGATGAAGATCTCACTAAACCTATTGTCTTGGGTCAAGACTAGGATCTATGATCATGCAGTCAACCTGAACCTAAGAAGCGGACTTCTTCAGGTTTGGGTAAATCAGAATCGCACTACAATTGAGTTAGAAAATGAAGCACTCAAGGAACTAGGAAAGGCACCAAATCCTGGTCCTTCCAAGATATCACATGAAGATAACAATGTTGTTCTTTCCCAAAAATCTATGATGCAAAAGAATGAGATACTCAACAAAGGAGTTAGGGATGTGGTGGAACTCCCTTCTTTTCCAAAGATGATCAGGGCAAAGCAATCAAAGGAGCACAAAAAGCAAGGGAAGTAGACGATTGATATTCATAGCCAATGGAGAGCTCAAAGCAAAAGGACTCAAAATGTGAAGCAGATTTGGGTATGCAAGGGTGAACAATCCTCTAATTTGGAGACAGATTCCCAACAATGCACCAAACCAATTTCTTGGGCAAGGAATATGCAGAAAGAGTGTTCAAGAATTCTTCCAAAACAGACCATTTCTATTTGGCTCCCAAAGCGGTCCATGATGGTTGACCCTAATACTACACAAATTTGGGTGCCTAAGACCTGCTTACACACACAAGTAGCTTCACACAAGCTCACAAGCTGAAAATGCTACTCACCATCCTTCACATCATACACCTCTGGACACACATCTGCATTCCAACACTCCACACATGTGAGCACACCTAGAACTACTTGGAAATGGGTACCCAAAAAGTCCCAAATCCAAGACAACATGATTCAGAAACATGAGAAAATCATTGTCACCAAAAGGAACCATCTCACACAAAGTTTGGAGAATTAAACTCTTTGATAAACCACCTAAGCCCACCATGTAACTCACTCTGCATAGATAGAAATGCATTTGAGAACATTGCATGACCAAGTATGCATATAGGGGCAATGCTGACCTTCTAACTATAACTCACACACACACAATATCCCACTCGACTAACTTCTAGCCCAAAGAGTGACATGTTGGTATTGTAAAGGAAACACGCTATTACCATGTTTCCAACGCAATGCTAATGTGATTTTCTTCTTCCAGCAGATAAGATCATCAGTCGCTCCCAGTGATATCATGGCTGACATAGTAGGAACCAGCTCTCAAGCAGGCACGAGCTAGTAAGTGGTTGATTTAGAGAGCTTATCAATCATGCCAAAAACAAATGAAAGACCAGAAGAGTTATAAGCCATCCAAATCATACCGATATTGGACCCCCCAAGTGGCCATACCATGCCTGTAGGAAAGGCTTCCCATTGGTTCAGTGAAGTCGCAGGGCCCTTGGGAGAGGGATCATACCTATGGGAATTAGAGTTGGACTTCAATGGGAACCAATGTAAATACCACTTCTTTACACAGGAATTCGAAAAGTTACAAAATGCAGAAGGGCTACGTCCTGTATGGGAGAAGGCAAGATTGGATGCGTACTTCAGTGCTCGGCTCCCAAAGCCTGACTTCATGAAATGCTACTATCTCATCAACACCTTGACTCCAAGCAAGCACCCAAAAGGTACAAGCTCATTTTTGCTCCCATCTCTGACAAGGGGGAATGAGCTCAAGAGGTTTAGGTTATCAAACAACTTAGTGAGGAGGCCCTAGATATGTGAGGAATGCACATTCCAATAGAGAAGGAGGTCTTGGTGCCCGATTACATGAAGAATCGGAGCCTCACCAAGCTCAAGGACATGGTGGCCATGACGCCCAATATTGCAATACACCTTCGGATGTGCATGCAACACTTTGCTTTTCCTGCCCAAGACAGATTCACCATGCCACCCAAGAAGTTATGGTTGAGTTTGTATCTGCTAGGGACATAGAACCTCACAATCAATCTACCCCACTGGATAATTGATCAGATACACCTAGCCCACAAACGATGGCCACGAAAGCATGTTTTATATGGATGTTGTGCTCTAACTAGAATCATCTATAGGTGTTTGGCTTATGACATCCCTATTCAATGGGCCCTGATGTGGAATCGAGTGCAGCAGTTTAGAGGCCGAACATCTACTGGACCCCCTTCCAAGAAGATGAGAGGAACTGTCCAAGTACCTTGTGCTCAACCACATGGAGCCACCCTAACACCGGACGTTACTCCACCACCCCAAAGGGTTCGACCATTCACACTACGACTTCCAAGACGCAGCACCGATGGACCTAATTTGATATTTCCTCCCATTCCCACTGATCTCGAATTTCCTGGTGGAGCACCCTTGGAGGGACTCACGAATGAAGACTTCGAACAATTGTTAAGAGAAGTAGATCTTGAGGCAGAAGAGGAACCACACGTGGGGGATGTTCAACTGCAAGCAACAACCTCCCAAATACTTGTTACCACAGTTGATGTGAACAAAGAGGATGAGGAAGATGAAGAGTATGAAGAAGACGAGGAGGAGCATGACCAAAGGTATCAAGATGAGAAGCAAGAAGTGCTAGAACTTGTAGGTGCGTCTGCACACACAACCCAACTACAAAGGCTATACGATATGATCAAAGCAGTGCAAGAAAGTCACAAACTCTCCCTTGCATCAGGCCAAGCCTTGATTGAAGAAATGCAAGTAGATGAGGGAGTGGACCAAAATTTCATTACCACCCTCAAGTTATTGTCAAAATCCTTAGGAGTCCCTAAAGCCATTCACATAGCAGTCCGCCAGTCCGTTAGGTATGACAAATGCAGAGTCAACACATTACCACGTGCAAGTAAGAATATAAGAATACCCGTCTCAAAACCAAAAATAACCATCAAAACCACAGCTACCCCCACCACCACCATTGACTTCACTGCTAAAACTTTTGTACAGACATCACCCATCTCACCCCCGCACCCCCCATCCCCCCCTTCTCCACCACCACCGCCTCCCACCACTACACAAACTGCAGTCGTAACATCTACCGTCACCTACAACCCAACCTCATCCACATCCTTCTCCTTCCATGAGCCAACCTCACAGGACACCCTCTTCTCTTCCATCACCAATCCTCTATACACTTCACCATTTTTGTCCTCTGAACCCATAATTGGCCACCCCATAATCCTGAGTATGGTATCTCACTCACCCCAATTGCCCCACCCCAATACATTCACACTCCCGTGTCTCAAATGCACGATTTCAAGATGCTTGCAATGACATCAATCTACACAAACACCACACTCACTTCACCTACCATACCCACTTACATGGTAGCCCCTGCACGCACCACACTATCCAACCCCATGGACATTTCACCAACCACAGCACCTCTCCCTACAATTCCACCATCACCCACTCCCCTACCCCCCACTTCACCATTCACCACGTCATCGACAGACATAGCATTCACTACCCCCCTTCCCATTCCCACTCCCTCTGCATTCCAAACTCCTCCCCTTGCATCTCATAATGTAAATAGTACATTTAATATCAAACTTCAGTATGCCCATCGATTGCAACAAGAATACCACCAATTGGAAGAGCGCACCGCTACCTCCCAGGCAGAATCTCAATGCCTGCAGGCTAGAGTCAACATCTTGGAAGCCGATTACCAAACACTCTTGGTAGAACATACCACTTTACAACAAGCTCACACCAAACTGGAGTCAAAGATATCTACGGTGGATGATAAAGCAGTTAAGGATCTGGAAAATGTGCTCCAAGCACAGATGCTATCCAACACTACACTCAAACGCAAGCTCGGGCTACTATGGAAGCACATGGCAGCAGCCTTAAAAATACAGACACAGGAGCTTCAATGCTGTGCTAGGGAGAGAAAGTAGTGGAAAGTTGACTTTTTGGGAATTGGGTATGAAAATGTCAGGTTTTGGAGGGAGAAATTTGTATTTTGAGTTATTTTTGAAAAAGTCACTTTTTTCAGGTTAGCTCATGCACGGATTTTGATTTAGAAGTCAAAAATAACACTTTTGATTTTTAAAAGTGGTTGGGGGGCCATTGAATCGAGTTATGATGAGTTTTCAAACTTTATGAAATTTTTAAATTTTTGGGCACAAGCAAGTTACGAGATTCCTTTCCAGAACAATATTTTAATCATAGAAGTCAACCTGTTTCCAGTGGCAAGACTGGGAAGCATGCCAAACCTCTCTCCACTCCAAGGTAATACATAAACAAGAATTGAAGGCTTGAACCAATAACCATTTTAAACAATGTGTTCAACAAGTTGTAAAGACACATGGAGTACACATATGGACATACCACATGCATACCCTAAGAGCGACTTGTATGTGCATACATTGGAGTGTGCATTGTGCAACTTGTGGGTGATCAAGTTTTTGTGAAATAGTGAGAAGAGTGGAGTCATAAGCCTGAGCAATGGAATCTTGGAGAAGCATTGGTGGCTCAACCTTCTAGGAGGCTTGTGGAAGCTTGTAATGCCAATAGTGAACTCTTTTGATTCTCTTTCCCTTAGTGATATAAGTAATCCCTCTTTTCCTCTACTTACTTGTAATTGTTCGACCTATCGCGACACTTCGACCTATCGCGACACTTCCACCTATCGTGACACTTCCACCTATCACGACACACCGACCTGACCTATCGCGATACACCGGTATAACACATGA
The DNA here is from genome assembly GCA_020310875.1 of Ceratopteris richardii. Taxonomy (NCBI): domain Eukaryota; kingdom Viridiplantae; phylum Streptophyta; class Polypodiopsida; order Polypodiales; family Pteridaceae; genus Ceratopteris; species Ceratopteris richardii. Next base: position 30,424 of record MU261858.1, on the reverse strand, counting down.
ATTTTTAGGGTGAATTAATTGAGTGAATTGAAGTACTTTTGGGCTTAATTTTGGACACACTGGGATGATATTAGAGCCTTAGAAGTAGGCAAAATACCTAAAAACCAGGGAGGAATTTCCTGAACCCTGAGAGCCTGTTTTGACCCCTAAATGCTTGAATGGTCATAACTTCACCATACGAACTCCGATTGATGAGATTTTGGTCTCGTTGGAAAGCAGGAAGACGGTTTAGGCAATAACTAGAGAGGTGCCCAATGCCTGAGTTACCCACACTAGCCAAGCAAGTGGCTTTGTTCTTAGATGGATTGTTGAGCACCAAGCTCAGGTCATATGTGTATTTGAAGGACCCCATAACTATAGAAGAATGCGTGCACATGTGCATAGACATTGAGGATAATCTAAGCGAGGAGTTGGAGCTATCAAAAATCTACAAGGATTCGAATAGCTCTAGTAGTCTTATGTCGGGTCAATCCACATCCATTGAAGAACTTGCAGAGAAGGTAGCTCAAAAACTAGGTGTCTCTAGCAAACAAATTCCAAGATTTGCCCCAGTTAAGTGGTGCTTTATTTGTGGAGGTGACCATATGGAAAACATATCTCCCATTATGGCCCAACCCCAAGTGAATCCTAGTAACCAATACTGCACCATAGAACGGAGGTACACCAACCACACCACACAAGATTGCCCTTATAACAAACAAACTATCAGGTCAAATTACCCTCAACCATATCCACAACAGGGTAGATACCAGAATCAGTACCCACCTCAACAATATGGTAAACCACAACAACCCTATCAAAACCAACAAAGGCCTCAACCCGTGTTAGTGCAACAACCCCTTGCTCCAACCAATGTGATTCCAATAAAGTACACAGCTGCAGAAGAGAATCTGAACAGAGCCCTAGTCCCGGTCACACCGTTGCTATCAGACAGTGATCCAAGTGACCATAGTTTTGACTCCACACATATTGACAGCCCATAGGCTTACTACATGCAGTCACCCAAGCATAATGATTCATACTATTATGAGGACCCACGTGAAAATAGTGGGGAGCCTGAGTATGCTAATGTCATGTACACAAACCCCAACTCTACAACTCAACCTAGGCAGGTACGACCGCCATTTCCTAGAGGACCTTGCTTCAGATGTCAGGGAGATCACCTCATACTTGATTGTCCACTGCCTGCCCCTACACAACCCCAAGCAGTGACAATTCAATGCCTTTGTCAAGATTGCGGGAAAGAGCATCTCTTACGAGATTTCCCGAAGAACCCCAATAACCTACCAAAAATCACTCCTATCAACGTCATTGGGTTAGTGGTAGACTCTACGGGAAGTATAACTTCCACTGCCCCAGTGCACGTGGTCACTAGGGCTCAAGCCTTGCAGCAAACTCAAGGAGTAGGGTAGGAAAAGAGATATGAGGTTAGTGAGACAGAGAGTATAACCAAGAAAAGGACAAGAGCTTGGAGAGATAGTCGGGAGAGAATCAAACGACAATGGTCACAGAAAATGAGCGAACTTGAAGAAAGCTTGAGAGAAACCAAAGCAAAGATAAGTGAACTCGCATCTCAAAAACACTCTCACACTACCCCACCACCACCCTTTCCGTCTCCCTCCAACCCATCACCTTTCATCCCCCAACTTTCTAAACCACCATACATAGCCCACCCACCACCCAGAGTAGGATCAGTCCTCCTCGATCCCACTCTTGAGGATCTAGACATGATGCTTAAAGCATATCAGGCCAGAATCCAGGAAGGGCCAAACGTGACAGATCATGACAAATGTTACCCTAGAGCCAATCTAGAGATAGAGAGAACAAAACTTTGTGCTAAAATGGTAGAATTGGTGCAAGCTATGTTTGAAGCCAGTCACTTGTTCAATGGCTCTAGCTCCACTAGAACACCATTGCATTTCGATGGTCTATTAGATAGATTGGAGAGGTTACTTGCAAAGTCTGGAAATGGAGTCGTCTCACAGTCTAAGGAGAGGGCAAGTGATAGAATAAGCATTCCTCCCCAGGAAGCTTATGTGCCGAACTCCACTGAACCAGACACCTCTTCTTCTATGAATCGGTATTCACCTGAATTCTTGTGAGAGATTCAAGAAGATAAATGGGCTAAAGAAAGTGAGGATCCACCTCCAATTGAACTTGTGGATGACGCACACGATCAATTCCCACAAGACATCCCTTCCATTTATGGAGAGCAGGAGAGTGCACAATCTCATGAGAGGTTAGACTTTGAGTCTAATTCCTTGCAAGAGTTACCACATTTCACAGGCCCATGGGAAACTAAGTCAACACGTATGAGAGCACCCACCATCATGATAAGAAACGAAGATTCGATCATACCTAGGAATATTGAGGTAATAAAGAACACTAAAGTGCAGTGCAATCTCACTTTAGAAGAGCTACTCAAAGTTGAGCCGGAAGTGTGGAAACATGTAGCCAAACAAGTGCCAAACATAACGAAATCTCGTTCCCAGGTAGGATCCCATAGAACAGTACCAGAAATACCGTTGGATAAGATAGGAGACATGAGTGAAGGAGAAGAAGGAAATACCTATCTCCCAATTACCCATCATGGATACACAACTAAGGCAATTTTGGACTCAGGTGCAGTAGTTGCAATTGCTACCACTTCCCTATGGAAGCGTTGGGGCAAGCCAGCACTCAGGCCGACGAGAATGAAATTGCAGATGGCCGATGGTCATATTGAGAGGCCCTTAGGATTGCTAGAAGGAATAACTCTCACTACATGTGGTGTTGAGTTCGAGCATACTTTTGCTATATGCGACTTTAGCAAAAACCAAGCCTACAGGATGATTTTGGGGAGACCATTTATGCGGCAGTTGCAAGTGGTACAGGATTGGGGAACCGATTCCTTGTATTTGCAACACTTAGGTGTTACAACCAAAGTCAATCTCAAGGATTACTCTCATAGAGATGTACCCCCTATCCAATGGAATCCCATCCATAGAGCCAAAGATGATATTGAGTCAGTGCATTCCATAGGATCAGGATCCTCATGGATGCATGAAGACACCCACTTATGGATGTGCAAGGTAGCAGTAGAAGAAGAGAAGAGAGAAAAAGCCTGAGAGGTAGGTGCAAAAGAAACCCATAGATCAATTCAAGACCCAGCCTATGCACCTATAGTTTTCCCTGACGAAGAATTTGAACCTCATGGTTGGGCTGAAATTTTAGCAACAATGGATGTAGCCATCAATGAAGAACAATGGACACCCCACTGTGATGAGGATGGCTATGACATTTCAGTCTTCTCCATAGAGCCAATCATGGGAGACTCAATTTTAGAAGAATGCGAACCTAGCCCAGATGCATTTGAGGATGCAAGTGAATCTGATCTAGAATCAATCATTATGGACCCACAATTTGCATCAGATGAAGAATACTTCTATGAGGTAGAAGTTCACCCTCAGATACACAAAGAGATCATTAATGATATGAGATTAACCACAAAAGTGACCACGAAGAGTGAGGGAAAGAAAAGAAAGAAGAAGGAAGTCACTCCGGAGGAAGAAGAATCCTTGTTTGAGGTCCCTGAAAACTTTAAAAAATATGAGATAAGCGATAGGAGAGTCGTGATAAGAATGCCTAAATGCGAGGCACAATCAGGAGAGGCCTATGATAGCAAGGAAACTACCAAGAAAATAGTTGTAGCCATAGAAGAGGGAGAAGAAAGATGCACCTACATAGGGCATGACCTGATGGGAGAAGAAGAGCAAGAGTTGATAACCCTGCTAAGAGAATAAAGAGATGTATTCGCTTGGAGTTATAAGGACTTGAAAGGGGTCGACCCAGACATATGCTCACACACGATTCCCATGACCACAGATGCGAGACCCTCTAAACAAAAGCCATACACATACAATGACAACTATGCTGCCAAGATCAAAGAGGAGATAGATCGCTTGGTTGAAGTTGGATTTATCTATGAAATTGAGCACACTGAATGGGTATCCCCCATTGTAGTGGTGCCCAAAAAGAATGGCAAATTACGTGTATGCATTAACTTGAAGAAGGTTAACGCAGCCACTATCAGGGATAGTTATCCGCTTCCTATCACTGAGCATCTATTAGAAAGGGTAGCAGGCAAGGAAGTGTACAACTTCTTAGATGGGTTCTCTGGCTACAATCAAGTAGCCATTGCACCAGAAGATCAACATAAGACGGCTTTTGCCACAGAGTGGGGCATATTTGCTTTTCGGGTAATGCCATTTGGGCTTACCAATGCACTGCAACCTTCTAGAGGCTGATGTGCCACGTGTTTAAAGAGTTCTTGAGGAAAAATTTGGAAGTCTATGTTGATGATCTTTGCGCTCATTCCAACATTAGACAGACCCATATACCTGAACTCAGACAAATCTTTGACAAATGTAGAGAATATCAAGTCTGCTTGAACCCAGAAAAGTGTGTTTTCATGGTCAGGCAAGGCAAGATCCTAGGGCACATAGTGTCAAAGAATGGCATATCAACGGATGAGGAGAAAGTGAGAGCCATTGCAGAACTACCTAGGCCAAGGAATGTCAAGGAGGTACAAGCCTTCATGGGGCATTGTGGTTACTACCGCCGGTTCATTCACATGTATGTTGTCATTGCAAAGCCTCTATATGCTCTTCTAACTAACTTTGAGTGGACTGATGAATGTGAGAATTCCTTCAATGAGCTTAAACGAAGATTATGTTTAGCACCAATTTTGACCACACCATAGTGGAACAAGCCATTCCATGTTCATGTGGATGCCTCCAATTATGCTATTGGATGTGTACTTGCACAACCTACTGGTGAAGGTAATATGGATCTTCCAATTGCCTATGCTAGTAGACAGTTGAATGCAGCTGAACGAAACTATACCACTACTGAATGAGAAGGATTAGGTATGGTATATGCAGTTAAAAAGTTTAGACACTATTTGCTTGCAAATAAGTTTAAATTTTTTACTGATCATCAAGCATTGTTATACTTGGTAAACAAGTGATGCAATACATGCAGATTAGTAAGATGGTTCCCTCTTATTGATGGAATATGACTTTGAGGTCATGGTGAGGAAAGGGAAAACTCATATGAGAGCAGATCATCTCTCTAGACTCACATCAGGAGAGGCCCCACAAGGAGTATCAGATGACCTTCTTGATGTGTACTTATTTAGTTTAGAAGTTGTACCTCAGTGGGCCAAGACACTAGTGCCAGTATTGACATACGAGCCTAAACATCTAGTAGTAAACACTCAAGATAGGGAGATAGTAAAAGCCCAAAAATACCAGATCATGGCAGGAAGTATGTACAAGCATACAGATCAAGGGATCCTAGCTTGTTGTGTGGAAGAGAATGAGTACGTAAAATGGTTGCAATTAGCACATGTAGGTGCATTGGAGCAACACTACTCGTGACAAAGAACCTTATAGACATTGAGGAGACTTGGAGTGCATTGGCCAGCTATGGAAGTTGATGTCCATAGAATGTGCGAAGAATGCCCAATCTGTCGTACTAAACCACTAGTGGAACATGCTACTCTCTATCGAATATCTTTAGTACCAGATTGGAGTGAACCATTAGTAGCCTTTCTGAGGATGAAAACATTCCCTCAAGGTATGAATTTGGCTAAACAAAGAAGTTTGGAACAAGAAGCTTTAGATTACGCACTCATTGGGGATAATTTATACAAACTTGGTAAAGATGGTTACCTAAGACTGTGTGTTCATGAGAGATTTGCCTCTTCTGATAGCTTATGCCTCTTTTGTACCTGCTTGATCGTTTTGTAGAGCCGTTTGAGTTGTGTGGTGTAGGCAGGGGCTTCCTCCTCACTCTCCTCCGATTCACTTCTTGTGCATGTGTGCCTTCAACCTGAGTGTGTTGTGTCTCATCTTCCCAATGTACTCTTCATGTGTCACCATGTGGTCGTCCTCTCTGGGAAGATGATCCAGGGCCGTCGGTGTCTGAGAAGAAGTCACTCTCAGATAACTGTGTTGTTTGCAAAAATCTCTCAAAGCCGAAGGATGTATCCTCTCCCAATGTAGCCATGGATGCAAGCTCAGCATCCGAGGGTAGTGGAGGGGCTGATGGAGTGGGTTGTACCATGCTCCCTGATTGTGGTCCTTGGAGATGGATCGTGAAAGGGGCTACTTGTTCTTCTTCTCTACACAAGGCTTCTATGGTGACCTCGCGAGGAATTAGAACCTGTGAAAGTGATCCACGCATTCTTTTCGTGGGCCTGATTTCAAGTAGAGAACGCGGACCCCCACTTTATTGAATCATTGAACCTTTTGGCGGAGACATATGGGATTATAGAAGCTATGCGGATCATGTTACATCGCAACCCTCCTCAATATGATCAACGAAGGATCGACACACGACCACGAAGGGGGAAGATGATTCAAATGGAAGTCTCTACCGCCCTCCCTACCACAGCTCAAGAAGACGTTCACATGGCCAGCCCCACTAACACTGATGCACATGACGACGGCACTCAGGTATCATCTCCATCATCACCTCCCATCCAGCCCACCAAACCTCTCACTACTGGTATTCCTGAACAACCAATATCCACCCTCAGTGAACCTATATCGCACACCACCATTTTGTCATCCTTACCTATCCCTACCTCTATCATTGCGGGTCCATCTTCCCAACCTCATATAGGTCATCTTGACACCCATCAAACCATCATAGGTCACCCTTCTTTTCAACCAGCTCTTGGACAACCACATTTCCCTACCCAAACACTAACACACCCATTTCCCTTCACCACCACATTGCCGACTTACCAACCCCTACCCACTGTGCCCCTCTTGACCTCCTCAGAACCAACACAAACCACCCTGCCTCCATTCTTGGCAAACCTTGTAAATATAGTTCAACTAATTGAAAATCATAATAGAAAGTCCCATTCCCACCCCACCTCCCCCACATTCACGGCCACCACTAACACACCACCCACCATTCCTATATTCACAATTCACACTTCACACACAATCACGTCCGATCCCATGGACATTTCACCCTCCACAAGACCACTCACCACCACTTTTGTCTCAACATCACCACATACACCCACTACCATCACAACATCCACTTTTCCCTTCCCCACTTCCCAACCCCTTGCATCTCTCACCTCCATCTCTGCATCCACATCATTTATTCATGCACTGGACACTATGTTCGAAGTTGCGGCCTAACTTAAACAGGAATGAGCCTCAACCTCTTCCAGGAGGCAGAGTCAGGGAGGAAGGACAAGACACATATGAGGAGCCCCCTTCAGCATGGATGAAACAAGTAGAGGAGATGGGGCCCACGCACGAAGAGCGTATCTCCACCCAGATGATGGCCATGAAAACTATCGAGGATACAATACTTCAGTTGGAATATTTCAGGCACCTGGCTCCTAGGTGACTGATAACCAGTTCAGAGTTGCAATATAAACCCTACTTTGTACTGTTGGCCGACTACAACGCGGAGATCAAACGCAAAACCAACAAGTACCCTACTTTCGCAACACAGTTCGAACCAGAGGATATTCCAGAGGAAGCCAGAAAAGGGGCCATATTCCAACCCATCTGGAGGCAAAAATTACTTGAGACCTATCCGGAAATGCTAGGAACATGGGATCATGCTCCCATGCATTTGAAATATAACCCTTGCTTTGGGCCAGTGCAGAGAAGAAGATCATGGAAAGATTTTTCCATCAAGGTTCAGAACAATGCAAATTGCAAACAATGTCTCAATTACCCCTCAATTGCACCACCAACAGGCACACCAACAGTAGCATATATGATGGCTACCATTAGACATTGGATGCCACGCCTCCACCCCATGCCAGATGTCGTCGCGCAGATGATGCTCAAAATTTTGGACATGCTGCAAGTGGTGTTAAAGACTTTTCGAAATGTATGTAACATCCAACCTCCAATTCCGGGCTTCATCAATGGTAATTATGATTTACTTTATGATATGAGCACGACCCCGAGTATTCAGGTTGCTTATGCGTGGCATGCAAGGATTAGATATCTCCCTGCTTGCTACAAGCAAACTTTTGATGACATGTTCACCTCGGGGTTCTGGGAATCACACTCAAAAGTGTTAGCGCCACGCCTAACTCATCTGCTATAATTATTCGCATGCGAACAAACAATGCATTCAGAGCTCTACACCACGCCACAACCTGACATGCCTGGCGTAGTCAATTGGGATACCCTTCAAAGATACCTGGTCAGGGGACTACGGATCAAAGAACAAGAATTGGCAACCGACATCCTCCAGCACTACATTGATCAAACCACGGAGCAAAGGTCTATCAGAGACGACAGACGCTAGGGGGGGGGGAGAGTGTTGGCATCATACGGGAAGAAGCAGGTACGGGCATACATGCAGATCTAGCACGGAGACAACCCATTAAAATTTTTCCAAACCTTACATCATTTTAAAAGTGATTCTCATCACTAGAAACCCTTGTAAATACCGTTTCACCTTTTTGTAGCTCCATTTTGTACAAGCCGAGGAGTCCTCGAGCTTCAGGAGCCTTAGAAGAAATTGCCTACCAATTTTCATATTTTTTAGACCTAGTTTGAGCCCTCAAATAAGCCCTGGAACCTAATTTTTAACTAGGCCGGACACTAGGTCTGGATAGGGCCAAAGCTAGTAAAAAACTATAAATAGAGCTAGAGAGCTCATTTTTGGGCGAGCTTCTTGTAGTTTTGAGCTTGTATGAGAACTTGGTTGTAATAGAAGTGATTCCATTGTCTTACTCTCTTTGTTCTTGCAGTGTGTGCGCATGTGTGTGTATGTGTGTGCATGTTTGTGTGCTTCTCACTCACACATTTGTGCCTTCACTTGCTCGAGGTCTTCATACCATCCTCATGTCTTCCCAGATTGACATTGAAGGAGGTGCTACTCATCACTGAGCTACAAAGGGTGTGGCTTGGAGTACCGTTTTATAGGCAACTCTGTATGCCCAAACAACATGGTGTAGCTGTTTGTCCCAATCAAAGCATTTATTATTAACCAATTTTGTCAATACATTGCATAGAATCTTATTTGTGCTCTCAGCCTGTCCATTAGCCTATGGATGATAGGGGGCAGACTTCTTATGTATCACCAAGAATTCTTGGAGAAGGTTTTCTATGACTTCATTCAAGAAGTGCGTGCCTCTATCACTTACTAGCTCTATTGGTAGCCCATATCTGGTGAACACATTCTCGAATAAGAACTTAGCTGTCGTCTGGGTGTCCTTCTTTGTTGTAGCTTTTACATCTACCCATTTGGTTAGATAGTCTGTGGCCACAATAATGTATTCAACATGGGAACCCTTAGCTGGGGGATTAATAGGACCAACAAAGTCTATTCCCCACTTAGAGAATGCACATCCACACATCATAGGTTTCAATGGCATCTCATCTTTACATATAGGATACTGAGTTCGCTGACAAACATCACACCTCTTCACATAGATGCCATGTGAAGCGTGGGCCACCAAAGACCTGCAAAAAGTATTGCCTTGATCACTCTATCTAGTCCAAAGTGTCCTCTTGCTACACCTTGGTGAGCAGTTTCCAAGATTTTCAGATATTTGCTCTTGTGGACACATAATCTAAGATACCCATCTTTTCCTTATCTATATAGATTATCTCCAATGAGAGTATAGTTTAAAGCTTCTTGTTCTAAGCTCGTTTGTATAGCCAATGTCATATCTTGGGGAAAGGTTCTCGTCCTCAAAAAGGCTACTAATGGTTCGCTCCAATCTGGCACTAAAGACACCTGATAAAGAGTGGCATGTTCCATTGGTGGTTTAGTACGACAGATTGGGCATTCCTTGCACATCCTATGGACATCTGCTTCCATAGTTGGCCAGTGCACTCCGAGTCTCCTCAGTGTCTGTAAAGCTCTTTGCCTCGAGTAGTGTTGCTCTAATGCACCCATATGTGCTAATTGCAACCACTTTGCGTACTCATCCTCTTCCACACAACAAGCTAATATTCCTTGATCTATATGTTTGTACATACTCCCTACCATGATATGGTACTTCTGGGCTTTTACTACCTCCCTATCTTGAGTGTTTACTACGGGATATTTAGGCCCATACGTCAGTACTATCACTAAGGTCTTGGACCACTGTGGTACAACTTCCAAATTAAACAAGTAAGCATCAGGAAGTTCATCTGATACTCCTTGTGGGGCCTCTCCGGATGTGAGCCTTGAAAGATGATCTGCTCTCAAGTGAGTCTTGCCCTTCCTCACCACTACCTCAAAGTCATATTCCATTAGTAAGAGGAACCATCTTACTAATCTACCTGTATTGCATGGCTTATTTACAAAGGAAAGTAGAGCTTGATGCTCAGTAAAATCACTCCACTCAAAATTGGTCAAAAGTCCATACAAAGGCTTTGTAGTGATGGCATACATGTGTATAAAATGTCAGCAATAGCCACAATGCCCCATGAAAGCTTGCACTTCCTTGACATTCTTTGGCCTCGATAGTTCTGTGATAGCTCTCACTTTCTCTTCGTCAGTGGATATGCCGTTCTTCCACACTATGTGTCCTAGAATCTTGCCTTGCCTGACCATGAAAACACACTTTTCTAGGTTCAGGCAGACTTGATATTCTCTACATTTGTCAAAGATTTGCCTGAGTTCAGGTATATGTGTCTGTCTGATGTTGGAATGAGCACAGAGATCATCAATATAGACTTCTCAATTCTTCCTCAGGAACTCTTTAAACACATGGCATATCAATCTCTGGAAGGTTGCAGGTGCATTGGTTAGACCAAATGGCATTACTCGAAAAGCAAATATGCCCCACTCTGTGGCAAAATCCGTCTTATGCTCATCTTGTGGTGCAATGGCTACTTGATTGTAAACAGAGAACCCATCTAGGAAGCTGTACACTTCCTTGCCTGTTACCCTTTCTAATAGATGCTCAATGATAGGAAGCGGATAACTCTCTTTGATAGTGGCTGCATTAACCTTCTTTGGGTTAATGCATACACGTAATTTGCCATTCTTTTTGGGCACCACTACAATGGGGGATACCCATTCAGTGTGCTCGATTTCATAGATAAATCCAGCTTCAACCAAGCAATCTATCTCTTCTTTGATCTTGGCAGCATAGTTGTCATTATATGTGTATGGTTTCTATTTAGAGGGTCTGGCCTCTGAGGTCATTTGGATCATATGTGAGCATATGTCAGAGTCTACACCTTTCAGGTCCTTGTAACTCCATGCAAACACATCTCTATATTCTCATAGTAAGGCTATCAACTCCTTCTCCTCATCCTCACTTAGGTCATGTCCTATGTATGTGCATCACTCTTCACCTTCCTCCATGGTCACTATGATTTTCTTTGTAGTTTCTTTGTTATCATAAGCCTCTCCTATGATGGCTTCATGTTTAGGCATTCTTACCATGACTCTCCTATCTTCAACTTCATACTTCTTGAAATTTTTAGGGACCTCAAACAAAGATTCTTCTTCCTTTGGTATGACTTCTCTCTTCTTACTCTTCTTGCCTTCGTTCTTAGCGGTCACTTGTGTGGTTAATCTCACCTCATTCGTAGTTTCTTCGTGTCTCTGAGGGTGAGCTTCTACTTCGTAGAAATATTCCTCATCTGATGCAAATGGTGGGTCCATAATAATTGACTCTAAATCCGAGTCACTTGTGTCCTCGAATGCATCCGTGCTAGGTTGGCATTCTTCAATAACTAGATCACACATGATTGGCTCTATTGTGAAGAGTGAAATGTCATAGCCATCCTCGTCACAGTGGGGTGTCCATTGTTCTTCATTGATGGCTACATCCATTGTTGCCAAAATTTCTGCCCAACCATGGGGTTCGAATTCTTCGTCAGGAAATACTACAAGTGCATATGCTGGGTCTTGAATCGATCTATGGGTTTCCTTCGCACCTACCTCTCTGGCGTGTTCTCTCTTCTCTTCCTCTATTGCTACTTTGCACATCCATAAGTGGGTGTCTTCATGCATCCATGAGGATCTTGATCCTATGGAATGCATTGACTCCGTATCATCCTTAGCTCTATGGATGGGATTCCATTGAATAGGTGGTACGTCTCTATGAGAGTAATCCTTGAGATTGACTTTGGTTGTAACACCTAAGTGTTGCAAATACAAAGAATTGGCTCCCCAATCTTGTACCACTTGCAATTGCCGCATAAATGGCCTTCCCAAATCATCTCGTAGGCTTGATTTTTGCTAAAGTCACATATAGCAAAAGTATGTTGAAACTGTACACCACATGTATTGAGGGTTATTCCTTCTAGCAGTCCTAAGGGTCTTTCTATATGACCATTGGCCATTTGCAGTTTCATTCTCATTGGTTTGAGTGCTGGCTTGCCCCAATACTTCCATTGGGAAGTGGTAGCAATTGCAACTCCTGCACCTGAGTCCAAAATTGCGGTCGTGTACCCCTGTTGGGTAACAGGAAGATAGGTGTTTCCTTCTTCTCCTTCACTCATGTCTCCTATCTTGTCCAAGGGTATTTCTGGCATCGTTCTATGAGATCCTACCTGGGAACGAGGTTAAGCTACTTCTGGCATTTGATTGGCTACATGTTTCCATAGCTCTGGCCTAACCTTGATAGCTCTTCTAAAGTGATATTGCATTGCACTTTACTATTATATACCACCTCCGTATTCCTAGGTATTATTGAGTCTTTGTTTCTTATCATGAACATGGGTGCTCTCATACAAGTAGACCTAGCTTCCCATGGGCCTATGAAATGGGGCAATTGAAGAGGCGACTGGCCTCAAACATGGATTGAGCCAATTCCACCATCTTGGCGCAAAGTTTTGTTCATTTGAGCTCTAGGTCTGCTCTAGGGTAACACTTTTCATGATATGTTACATTTGGCCCTTCTTGGATTCTGGCCTGATATGCCCTAAGCATCATGTCTATGTCCTCAAGAGTGGGATCTGCTAAGAATGATCCTACTCAAGGTGGTGGGTGGGTTACGTGTGGTGGATTAGAAGGTTGGGGAATGGAAGGTGATGGGGATGGTAGTGGGGGTATGTGTGAGAGTGCGTTTGAGATGTGATTTCAATTATCTTGGCTTTTGTTTCTCTTAGGCTTTCCTCAAGTTCACTTATCTTCTTCGCCCATTGTCTTTTCATATGTTCAAGACTTTCTCTCCAAGCTCTTGTCCTCTTCTTATTCTGGCTCTCAGTCTCGCTAACCTCAGAGTTCTGTTCCTGGTCTAAGTCTTGGTTTTGCTTAAGTACCTGAGCCCTTGTAATGACTTGCACTGGGGTCGTGGAAGTCACACTTCCCCTGGAGTCTACCACTAACCCAATAATGTTGAGAGGAGAAATTTTTGGCATATTTGTGGGGTTCTTGGGAGACTCTCATAACAAGTGCTCCTTCCCATAACATGACATTCGCATACTCAGTCTCCCAACTAGGTTCACTCGTCTCTTCATAATAGTATGAATCATTATGATTAGGGGACTGCATGTAGTAAGCTTGTGGGCTATCAATATGAGTGGAGTCAAATCACTCGGGTCACTTTCCAAAAGCAATGGTGTTACTGGCACTAATGCTCTATTTGGATTTTCTTCTGTTGCTGCATACTTCACTGGAATCACATTTGCTGGAGGAGGGGGTTGTTGCTAGGACTGGTTGAGATCTTTGCTGCCCTTGATATGGCGATTGATAGGATTGTTGGGGCCTACCATACTACTGTTGTGGGTACTGATTCTGGTATTTTCCTTGTTGTGGGTAAGTCTGAGGATAATTTTGTCTAATAGCTTGTTTGTTATATGGGCAGTCTTGTGCATTGTGGTTGGTGTATCTCCTTTCTATGGTGCAGTATTGGCTGTTAGGGTTCACTAGGGGTTGAGCCATGATAGGGCACACATTAGCCATATGGTCTCCTCCACAGGTGTAGCATCATTTTCCTGGGGTGAATCTAGGAATCTGCTTGTTAGAGACGCCTAATTTCTGAGCTACCTTTTCTGCTAGATCTTCAATGGATGTGGATTGTGAGGAAGCGAGGCTAGTAGAACCATCTGAATCTCTATAGATCTGTGAGAGCTCTAATTCCTCCCCTAGATTATCCTCAATGTCTATGCACATGCGTACACATTCTTCTATGGATCTAGGGTCCTTCAAGTACACATATGATCTCAGTTTGGCACTTAACAATCCATCTAGAAATAAGGCCACTTGTTTGGCTGGAGTGGGTAACTCTGGAATAGGGCATCTCTCTAGGTATTGCCTAAACCTTCTTCTCGCGAGCCTCACTGTCTCTTGAGGTGTTTGCTTGAAGCTGTATATCAGGGAGGATGTATTATGCTGAATACCACTCTTGGAAAACTCAGTGATGAATGCTTCAACAAGTTGATCTATATTTCTGAACTGACCTTGGTGAAGCGGTTGAAACCAAGTCAAGGCAGTGTTTTTAAGAGTTAGGGTTAGCAAAGCTCACCTCGGGTCTACCTCTACTCCTTTCTCTTTGAGTCCCATGAGCCTAAGATGTTCCATCTCCTTGGTGACCATAAGACACAGTGGATCGAGGTTGGGGAAAGACAAATTCACCCTTCCAAGTGTATGCCTGTCTTCCATGCTCTGAGACCACAAAGATCCTCTGCGAAGCATGATCTAAGTAGGTCACTTTGCCTGGGCTGTCAGGATCTTTGAATTCATAGATGGTAAGTGGTCCCACTTTGGTAGGCTTCTCAGGCTTATACCTCCAAAAAGCCTCATCCGTCTCTCGATTCACAAGCAAATCTATGCTCCTATTGTCTTGCGGAACCCACTCTGGAGTGATTATTCTCGTCAGAACCGACTTGCCTTGAGGGGTTTTTGGCTCCTTTCCTAAATTCCCTTGCTCTATGTCACCTATTTTAGGTTCAAAGATTATGTTGCCAAATTCATCCATCCATTCTGGTTGCTTGGTGACCACATACATTGTTCCTTCTTTATCTATGTAGGAACCATTTTCGAACTTGACTACAGGGTGTTCTAGTCCAGTGGGCTGATCTGGGTTTTTAATTTGGACAAAAGATCTTCTCATAACATCCTCATCGATGCGTGCACCTAAGCGATTGGTCTTGATATATTCCAATTGAGTCTTGTAGGGACCCTCGAGTTTTTCTAGGTATGCCACTCTTGAGCTACCTCTAGGTCTTTCCATGCTGTAAGACATCTTAGAGTCATTGGTTTATGAGTCTAGAGCGTAGGGGTAATCACTCAACTGTTGGGCCCAAGATCTGGCTGTGTGGTTGACACTAGCCTCGGATGATCTAATACTTTGACGGTCTCTCCCTAGGTATATTCCCGATCTAAGGTTCATATGCCCTTCCAATTAACCCAATGATCCTTGTACAACCACGTTGCTGATTCTTTGATACCAATGACTTGTTCCTTTTGAGTTCCTTTGTATGAGTTTTCTTGTCTTTAATTAAGCATCGTCAGGAGCACTTAAGTGTGTCATACTTGATGTTCTTCCTCCACTTAGTTTAAGTTCTTTTCCCTTAAGTTGTCCCTTGACTGCAATTTAATCTATTCTTAGACTTGAGAAATTAGAGGCTCTTAGAACTTGAGTATTCCTATCATACCCTTAGTCAATCAAGACAACTACTCGCACTTAGCCTAAGCTAAGAATGGACATCGGGGGTTGAGGGATGTTCCAACCTCAAGTCGCTTCTTGCTATGCTTGTTTGGTTAGGAAACGCGTTCCCAAGCTTGCACACAATGGTACTTGCTTTGATTTCTCCAAAAGCTCTCTATGAACCTGTAAAAATTCCATGTTTAGCTCAAGTTTTTACCTCTAAATGACAGAGAATTTATTTCAGACACTTTTAATGACCCTTTTTTCCCCTTTTTGTATTGTCAAAAAAATTTCTCTAGAGCTTCCTTGGTGTACCTACCCCACAGAGGGTCAACTTCACAATACCCTATCTGAAAATCAACACATTACTTCTTATAAAAAATAGTTGAGGGCGTGTAGTATTCACCACGAGCTTTCTGACAAGCTCTAGAGCTCAAAAAACGGATTTCATATGAAAAAGTTATGACAGTTCAGGGTTCAGGAGGTTAAAACAGACAATCAGGGCCTTTCAGGATTCAAGGCATTTTTCTAAGGCCTCACTAATTGGATGGGTACTTGAATGTGCAAATATGACCAAAATTTAGTCCAAATTTTCACAAAATTACCCCTCTATTTTTTTGCCAAAAATGCCTATCTATCGCGATAGATGAGGTCTGTCGCGATAGACACTGGCTATCACGTGGGGCTATCAGTCGCGATAGACAGTGCCTGTCACGATAGACAGTGTCTATCGTGGGTCCTGTCTGTCACGATAGATGGGTGTCTGTCGTGATAGACCATGACAGTCGTCTGTCGTGGGCCTATCTGTCGCGATAGAGGGTGTCTGTTGCGATAGACGGTGTCTGTCGTGATAGACGGGGTCTATCGTCCATAATGGTTTGGTTTGTCGTGATAGATGGTGTCTGTCACGATAGACGGTGTCTATCGTGGGGTCTTATCTATCATGATAGACTGGTGTCTGTTGCGATAGACTGAGTCTATCATCTGTCGTGGGTCTGTCTGTCGCAATAGATGGGTGTCTGTCGTGATAGAGGAGATTTATCGTCTGTCGTGGTTTTGGTCTATCGCGATAGACGTTGTCTGTCGTGATGGACGTTGTCTGTTGTGATAGACTCTATTTATCATGGAGCTCTGTCTGTCGCGATAGATGAGTGTCTGTCGTGATAGACAGTCTCTGTCGTGGGATGCTGTCTATCGCGATAGATGGTGTTTGTCGCTATAGACTAAAAAAATGCCAATTTTTTTGAAACTTCTAGTGATTTGGAGTGCTCTAATGGTGTAGGTTATCGTGCCAAGCATGCATTCAAAAAATACTGAGTTTTTCTGACTGTCACAATAGATAGAGCTCGTCGTCCCAGGACTTATGCAGAGTTCTATCGTACTTGCACAAGCTGCTGGAGATGGTGGTACAGCTAAAACTTGTAGCAAAAGCTCAAAAAACACACAAAAACAGATAGCACACAAGCTCTCTCTCGCTCTCTCTCACAAGTGAAATGAGGGAAATGAGGTGGGTAGGGGAATATGACCAAAAAACTGAAATTTTTGTGAAGATGGAGATGGAGGTGGGAGATGGTGAGGATGATGATGGTGATGCAAAAAGAAGAAAAAATGAAGAAAAATAAGGAAAAGAAAGGATATTACCTATGACTCCAATGTCTCAACTCTACATCTTACCATCACACGCTCGTCCTCGAAGCTCTCTCCCCGGCAATGGTGTCAAATTTGGTGTCACTCTAGCACAATGGCAAGTACCAACATGAGGAGATCCACCTCATAAATGTCAATCTGTGGAGACGTGAGGACTAGTATGAAGACTATGAGCAAGTGAAGGCACAAATGCGTGAGTGAGAAGCACACAAACATGCACACACATACACACACATGCACACACAAGGCAAGAACAAAGAGAGGAACAATGGAGTTCTTTGCATTAGTCAAAAAGTCTCTTACATAAGCTCAAATCACTAACAATCTCCCCAAAAATGAGCTCTCTAGCTCTTTTTATAGGTTTTTGACTAGCTTTGGCCTTGTTCTCCGGGGTCACTGACCTTGATTATTTGATCTTCAAATTCGGTAGTAAGTGGGGACACCAGTAGTGCCCTCTCATCTCGGCTCAGTTCTGCAATATCCCGATGATTACGTTCAGATTGGATCTCCGTGTCCTCCCTTATCGGTGAATGCCTTCTGCACTAGTTGCTCTTGTAGGTGCTTTATCATCTCATCTTTGTGCTTGATTTCTTCATTGGCCTTAGCAATCATCTCCTTGTTTTTTAGAATTTCTTCAGCTATGACAGCAAGGTGATCAGTGTCTTCTTTACATTGTGCCATATATCTATTCTCTGCCTTTTTCCATTTTGTCCTTAGAGTCGCGGTATCATCCATATATCTTTTTTCCCATTCGGCAATGGTTGCTTGCTCCTGCTTGAGCTGATCTTCATACCTAGCCATCTTCTCCTCTATTTCCTTGATGTGTTTTTCTAGCCTTTCCTGAACCTCTATAGGCTGATCACTCAAAAGAGCTGTCATTAGTTCCTTGTTTCTGTTCCTTAGGTGTTCTGCCTCCTCCATGTATACCTTTAGTTGTGATCCTAGTATTTTACTTCTTGCATTCATCCGAGTTTTCTCAGCCTCGCTAACCTCATATTTCTTCTGTAATTCATGTAGTTGTTCTTTTAATTTCACATTTTCCGTCTCTAAAGTTTTGCACTGCTTTTTGACCTCTTGTACTTCATTTTCTTTATGTATTATTTTCTCTCTTGTTAGCTGTAATTCTGCTGAAAGGTTCTTACCCATTTCTTGAAGTTCATGCTTGTCCTGCATTGCTTGATCATAGTCCTCATCAGCCTCATGCATTTACTGTTGCGTATCCATTGCGGTTCTGATCATGTCTTGCACTACAGGCTTGAGCTGGGCAATGTCAACATTCAACCACATTCATGGGATTCTGGGAGCTTCTCCTGTTTGTACATCCTTTCCGTGCTCCACATGGATAGTTTCGTTGTGTGGTTGTCTGATCAATAGTTGTACGTCTGGTTCTTTGCTTTCTTCTTCAATATTGATAACTTTAGTGGCACTCCCTTGAAATGTAACATCGATGGGGTGAGGTATCACTTCATTAGATACTACTTAGCCACTAAGCACATTATTTTGAGAAGGTGCATACTCGAGATAATTCTACAGATGCTTTGACTGAAGCTCTACCATAGGATAGCCTTCGATAGTGTTGTCACTTGATGGGGGTTACTTGGTTTATGATCTTACATAGTTACTTGTATACTAGGTAACATGCCCATTAGGTGCGAGGTATAGTTTGTATACTTACACTTAGGTATTCTTTATTTTTCTCCCATAGTCACTTTGGCCATATTGGCCTTTAGTGGGAGATTTTTATTGTTAGTGTCCACGTGAAAGGCCAAATGGTCGCCGGAAACTTTTCTATATGTTCCTTAATAAAACATATAGTGGCCTGGTCAACCACCACTTACAGGTACTTTCCAAGCATTGGATGCAGATGTTGGATCACTTGTCTTTCCACAAGCCCATCCTGCTCAGCTTTTACATGAGAGAGTTTTCTTTTACATGCATACATATGTTGTACCCTCTTCATCCAATGATTTTGGTAGGTTACAGATGATTAAAGTAGATTCTCTTTTCAAGATTGAGTGGCCACAACCTAATATATGTACCTTGGCATCTTTGAAGCATAAGATGGTGATGGACATACATAATTCTTTGAAATTCACAAGAGTTTCTAGATCTGTATGATTGCATTGGTGTGTTCCTGTTCATTGTTTTGTACATCTATTTCAGATATTCACAATTCTAGAGACTTCAACAATGTTCATGTTAAAAGATATCACTTATGAGCAGGTGGAGGGTTTACTAGCTGAAAATTGGCGGCTTCTAGAAGGATGCACCAAGGGGCATAGATATCTTCGTAAAATTGGTGCAACATGCATAGGATTTTGATGTTTGAAACATTTTACTTCATTGTACATTAGATTCTACTATGATCAATGGATGTGTAAACTTGGTGAATGGATACCATTACAAAGTTCTGAGGGTTTTTTAATTTCATTTGAAATTTAAGACAATATGGAAGTTATTTCAATGAATCATCATTGGACGCTTGGCAATGTGAGAGAACATCTAGTAATAATGGGATTTGAGGATCTGGATCAATCGAAGTTCATAATACAAGGGCATGAGGTAAACAATTTATGGTACTTTTTCTTTTATTTGTACAAATTATTATATTCACATATGATATTATAAATTTTTTTATTTTTCTACAAATTGGCAAGAGGTTGGAGGATAATCCTTCCTGCATGGAGTGTAGATGGAACTCAACTTTCATTGTCATATCTCAAGAACTATTTGAGTACTGGAGTTTACACATAACCCATTTTCCATTCATATTCCTTCCTCTGCTACAATGTAATGCACATGCCAAAAATGAAAGATGTAAGACTTTTTAATCTCAGTATGATATACAAATTGTCAAATCTTTGATTTTTGCCATGGTACTATATATTAACAATTTTAGAATTCCAAGAATTTTGTTTTTTCTACTATGTAGATGTGGTATGCCTTATTATTTTAAATGATTATCTGTTCAATCTTGTTGGTGCAAGTGTCCAATCCATCACCCTTGGCTAGGGATGGAAACAAATATATACAATCACTTCATGAAGCATGTGAACTTTGGCTTGTAATACTTGGCCATTTACCATTTGTAAAAGTTGTTTTGAAGAGAATCTTGTAAGTTGGAGGAGAACTTTTAGGTAAAGCCAAGCTTGAATTCAAATTCAAACTTGGAGGTAAAACATCTGTAAAAGAGGCTTGTAATCTCACGGCCTTAGTGCCCCCATTTCTAAGCTTATTGATGATCTTTTGTAGAGTATAAGTAGGTTACATCTTAGCTCACTTAGATCACTATCATTGGGCATCATCTCTATGCCAATGATTATGTACAACAATGTTCTATAATAAATTGCATCATTGATTATCTCTGTTCATCTCTCTGCTATAACTACTCAAAACTATGTACTTTGAATGATCCTATCTCGGTGTGTTCTTATCAATTTTTCATGTTCTATAGCTTGTTGGAACCAGCTCAAAGTCTACTTCAGGATATCAAAATTTGGAGACATTCTCTTCAGCCAATTGGGAGAAATCTGCATCAAAGTTCTCTCTGGTCATTCTCTGTGTAGCTCGTAAAAAATCGGGGGTAAGCATCCACTTGCTAAATTGATTGCCCATTGTATGGTTCATAATTTTAGGTGATTTCACTTGGAATCATTAGCTATTTTGAATTTTCCTAATTGCTACTGTACTGAGAGCACTAAACAAAATATACAGCAAGTGTCAAGACCAAAATAGCAAGTCTAGCTAATTGCAAAGTTATCTGTTTTGATCTAATTGTTTGAAGGATCATCTCCAAAGTACATAGGTACTTATTTGGTGCTATTTGCAAGCTAAGAAGGCCTACTACATAACCCTGAAGTGAAATACGGCAGCTACTAAGCAAATTTTGGTTGTACGACCTCACTTCCTAGAGGTATCCATCCATCTCTTCCAACAGTGGTATTAGAGAAATTGAGGTAAAAATGGGAGATGGTTTTCCTTCTTTTATTGATAAATTGAACAAGAGTAACTATCCAGCATGGTCATTGAGGATGAATACATACTTACAAGGAAGGAGTCGCTATGGATACATATCAGGAGATGAGGAGATGCCCATTTTCAGAAGCAAAGGGAAACCTACAAGAGAGGAGCTTGAAATATTCAACTCATGGTGTGCCAAAGATGCTCTAGCAAGGTCATATTTACTTAACTCTATCTCTGACATCCTTCTTCCACACATTAGGAATTGTAAAATTTCCCAAGAGACTTGGGATACATTGTTTTCATACTTTTCTTCCAATACGAGAGCTAGAAAAAATCAATTGTGGATTGAGTATACCACTCAAAGGAAGCAACCCAAGAAGAATGTTTCAGAGTTTGTGACCAAAGTCAAGGATGTGACTCATTAATTGGAAAGCATAGGAGAGGAGATTGAGGACAAAATAGTGAGACAAATAATCAATGGCATCAAGGCAGATGATAAATAGGTGGGGATATGGTGAATTTTGTTGATCAGGCTAGTGATCCTAGGAGCTCTCAGGCTGCACTATGTCGTGGTGCACTAAGAATCGTGATTGGGTCAACTTTCGATGTGTCGCGATAGCTCGAGCTCGACGCCTCGAGGCTTGCGCAGAAAGATTTCGTACCTGTTGAGCTTGTTGGAGATGGTGATGATGCTGAAACTTGCAAGAAACATGCAAAAACACACAAAACAACAATGCACTCTTGCTCTCTCTCAAACTCGCACAAAGCAAATGAGGAGAATGACATGGAAGAGGGAATATGAAGTGGAGAAGGAGATGGAGATGGAGATGGAGATGGAGATGGAGATGGAGATGGAGATGGAGATGGAGATGGAGATGGAGATGGAGATGGAGATGGAGATGGAGATGGAGATGGAGATGGAGATGGAGATGGAGATGGAGATGGAGATGGAGATGGAGATGGAGATGGAGATGGAGATGGAGATGGAGATGGAGATGGAGATGGAGATGGAGATGGAGATGGAGATGGAGATGGAGATGGAGATGGAGATGGAGATGGAGATGGAGATGGAGATGGAGATGGAGATGGAGATGGAGATGGAGATGCAGATGGAGATGGAGATAGAGAAAAAACAAGAAAATTACCTACTACTTACCATTCCAACGCGTCCTCTCTACGTCTTACCATCACACGCTCATCCTCAAAGCTCAAATCCCCGACAACGGCGCCAAAATTTGGTGTAGCTCAGTGATGAGTAGCACCTCCTTTAATATCAATCCGGGAAGACATGAGGATGGTATGAAGACCTCGAGCAAGTGAAGGCACAAATGTGTGAGTGAGAAGCACACAAACATGCACACACATACACACACATACACACACACGCACACACTGCAAGAACAAAGAGAGTAAGACAATGGAATCACTTCTATTACAACCAAGTTCTCATACAAGCTCAAAACTACAAGAAGCTAGCCCAAAAATGAGCTCTCTAGCTCTATTTATAGTTTTTGACTAGCTTTGGCCCTGTCCAGACATAGTGTCCGGCCTAGTTAAAAATTAGTTTCCAGGGCTTATTTGAGGGCTCAAACGAGGTCTAAAAAATATGAAAATTGGTAGGCAATTACTTTTAAGGCTCCTGAAGCTCGAGGACTCCTCGGGTTGTACAAAATGGAGCTACAAAAAGGTGAAACGGTATTTACAAGGTTTTCTAGTGATGAGAATCACTTTTAAAATGATGTAAGGTTTGCAAAAATTTTAATGGGTTGCCTCAGTGCTAGATCTGCATGTATGCCCGTATCTGCTTCTTCCTGTATGATGCCAACACCCTTTCACATGGTGTTCGGCCAAAATGCAGTGCTACCATTGGACTTTTTGATACCTACATTGAAAGTAGCACAAGAGCATGACTGGACAGGCCATGAGCTCTCCTCTAGAATCTTCGATCTTGAACGATTAGGTGAAACAGGATTGAAAGCTGCAGCAGGAATTTATGTAGCCAAGAAGAGACAAAAAGCATATTTTGATGCACATGTGAAGGATAAGGGCTTGAAAGCAGGAGACCTAGTCCTAGTCTACACCTTGAAGCAACATGCACAGAAATTAGAGAAGATAGGCTATGGACCAATGATTATCAATAGGATCTCCACAAGTGGAGTAGTTCAACTAGACACTCTAGAAGGCGACATCCTATCAAGTTACATTAGTGGATGTAGAGTCAAGTTATATCAGGAACCCCTCACGGAGGAGATGTTAAATCGACTCAATACTGCAAAGAAACGTAAAGAAGAGGAAAAGTGAATTCGAGAAGAAGCACAAGCAGAAGCTTTAGAACGCATCCGACGAATGAAATTGAGAAGACAAGGTAGAGATCAACCTATGTCTGACACTCAAGAAGCTCTAGGTTATCACATGGCCATGTGCGAGGTTTTAGGTGAACATCCCCATAGGATAGTCAATCAATGACCTTCTGTGACCCTAGAGGTAGGACAAGGAGAGAGTGCGAGGACTGTGAGAGCTTTAATTGACTCAGGAGCCGCAACTGGTGCAGTTCGACTTTCTTACTGCCAAGAATTGCAATTGAAGGTCAATCCTATCGAGGCATATCTCATAGGGTTGGGAGGTGTGGAAACCCCTTGCATGGGAGAGGTGGAATTTCCCCTCTACATTCAAGAGGTTCTAATGGCAGTCAAAGTGCTACTATGTGAAGATGAGGATCTTACCGAACCTCTTGTCTTGGGCCAAGATTGGATCTATGATCATGCAGTCAACCTCAACCTAAGAAGTGGACTTCTTCAGGCTTGGGTAGGCCAAAACCGCATCACGGTTGAATTAGGCACTCAGGCCACTAGAAAAGGCACCAAATCCTGGTCCCTCCAAGAACCCACATGAAGATAACGATGCTATTCTTGTCCAAAGTTCTATGGTGCAAAACATTGTCACTCTTGAAAAAGGTGCAAAAATCAATGAGGAGTTCCCTTCTTTTCCAAAGAGGATTCGAGGAAAGCAAGCCGGGCAACACACGACACAGAGGAGGCTGATAATCAAGAAGCATGAGCATAAACCAGTGCAATATAAAGTACCTCTTGGCATGAAGCAGATCTGGGTACACAAGGGTGAACAACCCTCGACTTTGGAGATAGGATCCCAAAGATGCACCAAACGAGCTACATCGTCGAGGATTACAACGAAGGAGTACCCTAGGCAACACTCTAGACATACCATGTGCATTCTGAGTACATTGCACATCCAAAAGTATGCATCTAGGGTGAACACTAACCTACTAACCAACATTCACACACCACAAACCCTTCACCCACTAACCCTAACCACTTGGAATGTCATGTTAGTATTGTGGAGAGAACACCATAACATCATGTTTCCTATGCAATGCTAATGTGCCTCTCTTCTTCTAGCAGATAAGCATCAATAGCTACAAGCAGTCTCATGGCAGAAGCAGCAGGCCCGAGCTCACAGGCATGAGTAAGTATTGTAGGGATTAATGTGGAGAGTCTACCTATTGAAGTGCCGCCAATTGAATGACCTGTAGAGCTGCAACACCTCCAGAAAATACCTATACCGGACCCTCCCACAGGAATAACAGAGAGAGTCCATGCAAATTCTCATTGGTTCAATGGCATGCCAAGACCCTTAAGGGAGGCTAAGTATATCTGGGAGTCCATGTGTGAGTATGACAATTCATGGGTCCGATTCCAATTCTTTTCCAAGGAGTTTGAGACTCTCCAGAACACACAAGAACTTCAAACCATATGGTAGCATGCAGGGCTATCGAAGTACTTTGCAGCACCCTTACCCAAACCAGATCTCCTATGATGTTACTACCTGGTCTCAACATTATAGGCGAATGAAGAAAAAGATAAACCAGGAACATTTGTCCTTCCTTCTTTATTAGGCAACAATGAGTTGAAAATGTTCGAACTTACATTGGAATTGGTGAGCTCTGCTTTGAACATGCACAACACACATGTGCCCTCTGAGAAGGATGCTCTCATTCCCACTAACATGAACAACCGGAAGCTACAGAAGTTGAAAGATATGGCGGCACTCACACCAAATGTGTCCATCCCTCTCAGTATGTGCATGCAACATTTTGCATTTCCTGGTCAAGATTGATTCGAAGAAGGGGATGAAGAAGAAGCAGAAGAAGAAGAAACCACTGGAGCCCCAGCATATACAGTAGAACTCCAAAGGTTGTATCAGATCATGGATCGAGTGTGGGCACAACAATTGCTCAATGAACAAAATAGTAGAATGCTCATGGCTTAGCTCTTGGAAGAAGCTGGAGTCGACTGTGAATACAGTGAGGGTCTCTTATTGACGGTAGAAACTTATGGTGTATTGGAAGCACTTCGATCAGCGATACAGAGACCTCCCGTTCAATATGATCCATGAAGATTCCAACATGACCACGGTCCGGTAAAAAACATCTAGATTCCCATTAATACCATGGAAGAACCTATCATTACATCTGAACCAATTGAGACAACCTCCTAAGAAGCAAGAACTCCTGACCAATAACACACAGTCACCATTGAAGAGTATATCGAGCCACTACCACCCACACCCCCCACTGTCACCTCCTCGAACAGAAGCTAAAGACACCACCTTGACTGCCCAACCCATAGAGCAAACCTCTGGTTCAACCTTGTTCTCTCCTTTGAAAACCTTGTCTATCAAGCCACCACCATCACAACCGAATCAACTGAATCTCTCATGGAGACAGCCATATGACAACCAGCCTCCACAAGCTCTGTCACAACTGTTGTGGACTTATACATGGACATGCATATTCCAGATCTTACCAAATCATGGGACAAATCTTTACCCATGAAGCCAAGCTCAGCAAAATGTAGAACCATCAAGAGATAACAACTCTTCAACCCTATACACAGATAAAGGAAAGTCTAAGAGAAAGGGAAAAGCAAGAAAGTAGAGGATGAAGGTACTACTTCTCAAGCTAACTATGTAGGGAGAGGTAAGAACTCAAGAGGAAGGGCAGAGGAGGTAAAGCAAGGTAGGGGGAGAACTTTCAACTCTTCCCCATGCAACATATGTGGACTCTCTAATCACCATACAGATGAGTGCTATAGGAACTTCAAGAATCAGAGAGGAAGAGGATATCAAAGAGGTGGCTACTCACAATCAAGAGAAAGTTCAACCATAACCAAGGCTACAACCATGGCTACAACAATAGTTGCAACAACAATTATCAAGGAGGATACAAATGAAGAAAGGACTTCAACAATTACACAGAGGATCAAGAGGATTCTCTTCTCATTATGAATATGACTTTAAAACAAGGTATGAATGATGAGCACCTCTTCTATATTGAATCAGGATGTTCAAACCATGTAGCAATGTAGCTCTTCTTTCTGATCTTGAGGAGCCCAAGGGAAAGCACCAAGTACAAACAGGTGACGACATCAAGCACTCAGTGTCCAAGGTAGGAAATGTCAAAACTTTTGATGAGCAGGGTTCTTTATGTGCCTACAATCACCAAGAATCTAATGAGTGTTGGACAGATAGTGGAAAAGGGTTTGTAGGTTAGGTTCAACAAATATGGAGCTTTTGTGGAGGACCCCCAACATGGATTCAAGAGAATTTGGCAAGGGAGAGAAAATAGGTAGACTATTTACATTTGAACTTGAGGACACTATAAATATTGCACTTATAACTACAAGGATAAACATTGTCTAAGCTTGAGATTTGGCATAAAAGATTAGGGCATATTGGCGAGAGAAACTTGAAGCAAATATGTAGAGATCAATGTGTGCTTGGGATACCTAATGTATCCAAGCACCATATGATATATAAATGTGGTGCTTGTCAATTTGGTAAATCACACAGGCTTACCCTTTACAAAGAAAGGCTACATGCATGAGGATTACTTGGAACTTGTTCACACAAATGTGTGGGGACCAAGCAAGGACCCTTCAATTTCAGGCTCAAGGTATTATGTGTCATTCATTGATGATTTCAGTAGGTGGACTATCTTGTACGTTATGAAACATAAAGATGAAGTGTTCAGTTGCTTCAAGAAGTATCTTGCACTTGTGGAAAAATCAAACAGGAAGAAGTCTAAAGAGGATAAGGTCAGATGGAGGAGGTGAGTACTTCTCCAATGAATTTGATGCATTCTTGCATGACAAATGTATCAAAAGGGAGATTACAACAAGGTACACCCCTGAGCTGAATGGGGTAGCAAAGAGGAGAAATAGGTTGATTGTGTAAACCAGCTAGATCAATGCTTAATGAAAAAAGGTTACCAAATTATTTGTGGGCAAAAAGTGTATCTTACTGCCCATTATCTTATTAACAGGTTGTCATCCAAATCACTTGATGGGATGACCCCATATGAAGCATGGCATGGTAGAAGGCCATCACCTTGATCATTGTAGAATATTTGGATGTGTTGCTTATGTGCATGTTCCATCGTAAGCTAGACCCTAAGGCAAAGAAGTGCATATTCATAGGGTATGACTTAAATCAGAAAGGATACAGGTTTATAATCCATCCAACAAAGGATTTATGGTCAATAGAGATGTGGTGTTTGATAAGAATGATTCTTGGTTTGAAAGTGACAGGAAAGGTAAAATTTCCATATGAATTGGAAGAGGAATTTCCAAGCCTCACCAAGGAGGAGTCAAGCCAAATTGAAGACATCAAATCAGAGTGATGAAGGACACCATCAATTTAGAAGAATTCAAAGCATGGAATCCAAGGCAAGGCCAAGATGAAGAGGTTGGAAGACTTACAGTGAATCATCCAAACAAGCTCTAAGAAGATCACAAGGGAGAGCAAGAAGCCAATTAGATATGGGCATGATAATTCATTAGTTTACTAAGCATTCCATTTATCTTGCTAAAGATTTGTCATTTGAAGAGCCTTCTTCATATGAAGAAGTAAGTACCAAGCCAGAGTGGAAGGAAGCTATGGATAAGAAATAGAAGCACTCAAGGAGAATGATACTTGGGAACTAGTACCCAAGAAGACATCAATGAAGGTAATTGGTTCTAGATGGATTTACAAAATCAAGAGGAAACTCAGATGGATCCATAAACAGGTATAAATCTAGACTTGTGGTTAAGGGTTTTGCACAAACACAAGGAGTTGACTATGAAGAGACATTTTCACTCTGTGACTAAAATTCCAACCATCAGAGTATTGGTAAGTGTGGGCTGCATCTTAGGAAATTGGAATATGTATCAAATGGATGTGAAAAAATGCTTTTCTCAATGGCTGGATTTCCAGAGGAGGTTTACATGGCTCAACCTCCCGGTTATGAAGACCCAAGCAAGGTAGAACTTATTTGTGCAAATTGAGCAAAGCTCTTATGGCGTGAAGCAGGCACCTAGGGCATGGAGCCATGGGTTAACTACATATCTTCAAGATCAAGGATTCATGATGAGCAAAAGCAGATTCTTCTATGTTTGTCAAGAGAAGTAATTCAGAGATGATATATTTATGTATGTATGTTGATGACATCATACTTACATGTAGTGATGCCAATGGCATCAAACAAATCAAAAACCTAATGATGCAGGAGTTCAAAATCAGTGACCTAGGGTTTTTTGAAGTATTTTCTTGGACTTGAATTGGTTTACACAAATTCTGGAATTTACATTACTCAAAGGAAGTATGTGCAAGACATGTTGAAGAAGGTCCACTTGGAGAATGCAAAGATAGCTAGCACCCCTATGGAGGTAAATCATAAATTGAGTGCTCATGAAGGTGATTTGCTTGAAGACATTACAGGATATCAAAGCATAGTTGGAAGTCTAAATTATGCAACCTTGACAAGGATTGACATAGCTTATGGAGTAAGTGTTTTAAGTCAATTTATGCAGAAACTTAGAGCATCTCACTTGGAAGCTGCAAAAAGGATTTTGAAGTATCTCAAGGGTACTCAAAATCAAGGTTTATACTTTCCATACACATCAGATTTGGACATCAAACTATACTTAGATGCAGATTGGGCAGGTTGTAAGGATAACAGGAGGAGTACCTCTAGATATTTGTCTTTTGTAGGTGATAAGCCCATTTCATGGTCTTCCAAGAAGCAACCTATTGTTGCTCTATCTTCAACAGAGGCTAAATAAAGGGGATTAGCCAATACTACACAAGAAGCAATGTGGATTAGATTGCTATATTCAGATTTGGGACTTCATACTCACTCACCTATTATCTTTGGTGGCAATACAAGTTATTTGCATCTTGTAGCCAACCCTATCTATCATGCAAGAACCAAGCATATAGAAGTACATTATCACTATGTTAGAGAGAAGCTATTGAGCAAGGAAATTCAATTGGCATATGTGTCCACAAATATGCAATGTGCAGATTTGTTGACCAAAGCACTTGATGGTACTAAACTTTGCAGGTTTAAAGTTGTGATTGGATTGTAGAACATTCAAGAAGACTCATGATGAAGTACAAGCCAAGATGTTTGGATTGAGGGGGAGTTGTTAGTGCAAGTGTCCAAGCCATCACACTTGGCTAGGCATGGAAACAATTATATACAATCACTTCATGAAGCATGTGAACTTTGGCTTGTAATACTTGGCCATTTACCATTTGTAAAAGTTGTTTTGAAGAGAATCTTGTAATTCCACACATCTCGTGGAGGTAGAAAGCATATTAGCTATGAATTTTCCAATGAGAGAATATCTCCTAACTTGGAGGAGAACTTTTAGGTAAAGCCAAGTTTGAATTCAAATTCAAACTTGGAGGTAAAACATCTATAAAAGAGACTTGTAATCTTGCGACCTTAGTGCCCCCATTTCTAAGCTTATTAATTATATTTTGTAGAGTCTAAGTAGCTTACATCTTAGCTCACTTAGATCACTATCATTGGGCATCATCTCTATGCCAATGATTATGTACAACAATGTTATAATACATTACATCATTGATTATCTCTGTTCATCTCTCTGTTATAACTACTCAGAGCAGTGTACTTTGAATGATCATATCTCAGTGAATTTTTATCCATTTTTCATGTTCTATAGCTTTTTGCAACCAACTCAAAGCTTTCTTCAAGATGTCAAAATTTGAAGACATTATCTTCAGCCAATTGGGAGAAATCTGCATTGAAGTTCTCTCTGGTCATTCTCCGTGTAGCTCCTAAAAAATCAGGATTAAGCATCCACTTGCAAAAGTGATTGCTCATTGTATGGTTTGTCATTTTAAGTGCTTTCACGTGGAATCATT